>VXBJ01007472.1:192789-260958 GCA_013400055.1 Nycticryphes semicollaris | reverse complement strand
CGGCTCTCCCTACCGCTCCGGGCGGTGGAGAAAGAGGAGGATGAGGAGGCGCAGGGAGGAAGAAGAGGCAGCTGCCGGCCGCTGCAGTCTGAGGCCACCGCCCAGCGCGGGGGACCCGGCGCCCCGCGTTGCCCCCCGCCAGCGATGGAAGCCGAGCCCCGAGTCCTCATCCCGACTCAACTTAGCGTTTGGGGCCCGGGGCGCTCCCCGGACTCGGGGGGGGCGGGGGCGGGGGGGTGCGTGTGGGTGTCCCCGAGGAAACGAACCTTCTGGTGCAGAGGTAGAGGGGTGACACGCGAAATGCCTTGAAACTGCTCAAGAATGAGAGGCAGCATTCGCACACACGTATGGGTTTATGGTGATGGGACTTGGATGCAGAAGACAAACAGAAATCGTCAGTCTCCAACTGCAAAAGAAAACAAACCAGCCTCTGTTCTGTCTCTAACAGCATACCATCCGAGCGTGCTGCCTGCAGTGCCTTTATAAGCAAGTTTATTTTCACCTCTTACTTAAGTGAGTCTGTCTCGGTCTGAACAATTGCCAAATCTGCTTAATATGCAGATTTATATAGGGCAGTCACTGATCCAGCCAGAGAGGGGAGGACTGCTCCGGCCTCTCCGGCACGACTGGGAGCGCGAGCTGCGTTAAGAACATACAGAGAGACAGATGAGCGTACCGTGAGCCAGGGACAGTATTAAACTGATCTGAAAATGAAAAGTACTGTATAAGTACCATGCGTTACTGCTCTGTGACTCTTCTAGGAAATTGTCCTGTTATTCAATCACATGAAAAGCGGTGACAGCAGACAGCAGCGTATCACACCCCCCCTACTCCCGTCTCCCCATCTCCTGGTTCAAAGCAGCCAGCCCAGTGCTGCAAAGTCCACACCTAAGCAATGAATGCAGTGGGCAAAAATTCACCCAGCCTGTGCAGAAAGTAGATAGCAAAAGTAGGACAACGTTACAGCAGCTCTACAACAAAGCAGTACTTCTAGAAGGTGATTATGAAACAACAGCATCCTGCGTCTTACACCGTGCCAGCACTTAAACCTGGAAAGCTGCTGACCCAGCGGAACAAGTCAAAGAACCAACAAATGATCTATCCAACAGGTGCCAATCGGTGCATCTGCCTCCTCCTGAGCTAAACCAGTTCCAACAGCCTCGTTTGGTGGCCCACCAGTTTCTCTAACAGCTGGAAGAGCTGCGGGTGAGGAGGAAAGCAATCTGACAACCCACAGTCCCTACTGGGGGAACTGGCTGATGACATGAAACTCAAGTGGGAGATTCCAGGTGCTGTGGTGGGCAACGCCGCTGATACACAACCTGCAGTGCCTGTCTGCTGTCCCAAATGAAATTACATGTTCCTCGTGCAGGAAAGGTGAGCTGGGAAGTTTGTGCCTGTGGTTGCACTCAGCGATGTCATCAAGATACGTGCAACCTGCTCCCCTGTGTTAAAATGTACAGAGCAACTGGAACAGGACTCTGTTCCGCTCTTTGTCCCTCAAGACAGAAACAGGGTGGCTGTTTAAGAGCAGATTTTAGCTCGCTGTGCTGAATGAGCAGCCAGAAGGAGATCACCTAACCTTTGTGCATTTGTCTGGTGTTCCTATAAACCAAGGAAAAGGGAAAAGGATACAAGCCACAACAAAGAAGTACAGCAAGAGGAGAGGTTTACCTAAAGGTACATACTAAACTGAGTGAGACTCTGTAGTTAAAACCTGTTTTAACTGGACTCTATGCCCTACACAGAGCACCCCATGATATTTAAGAAGTCCGGGTTGCAGTGGTCTCATAAAAATACACGAGGAACATAAAAAAAGAGGGAAGCAGAAGAGGAAGTTTCTCATCTTCAAGTGTTAGAAGGAAAAGTGAGGTCTGGAAATCAGAGAAGAGAGAAGCAAAGTGTGGAAAGAAAAGCTAACCATGTGTTATGCGTAGCAAGTGCTACAGAAACAGATTGCCAACTGAGAAACTTGTGTTACGCGAGAAGTGGGATATAAATTGAGTGACAGACTTGATTAAACCAAGTACTGAGTGGGAGACTAAATTACGGGAGTAGAGTTTTCAAAAGGAATGTAGACAAAATGAAGCAGGAGGAGGGGTGGCAATATGGATAAGAGAGTATTGTGTCAACAGAAAGAAATATTGATGTTCTGGCTGACATAGCAGTCTACTTGTGCTGAGAGTAAAACTGCAAACAGAGGTGAACCTTGAGCAGTGCCTGGGCAGAATAATGTTGTAGGGACCAGAAAAATGACTGAACAGTAAGAGATGGCTTTGAGAGTGCCTGGGCGCCAGTAATGAGAGATTCAACTAATGAACAGTAAGTGAGATTCTGACCTCAGTTATGCAGGATTGAAATTTCACATTTGCAGAGCAGCAGTTTTGGTCTCCGTCTTTTGAAGTAGCACAGGTTGGCTTATACAGTACACTGAACCATCAGGGATCTGTCAGGGATTAATCTGATTTTAATAACTGGAGCTGAGTAAGAGGCACTAAAGAAAGTAAGTAAAATGCAAAGGATTTAATGCAAAGCCCATGGGCGTAAATGGACATTTCCTCTCATGCTAATGGACTTTGGATCAGGCCCCATCTGTCCATGGAGCCTAAGGTCAGCTTTGGCATGTTGAAGAATGTCTGTGGGAAGGCAATAACAGAAAAGCGTTGGTCTTTAGGGCAGCAGAGTGAATGACTACAAAGAGGAGTTCACAGACACTAACTGGTGTTCACAGATGCTAACTGGTGTTCAACCCACTGTGGAAAATGGGCAAGGGGCTGTGAAGCTGCACGGTAGCGTCTTCCCAGCAAGGTTGAACAAGCCAAAGGGCAGCGTGTGTCAGTGTGTGCTGAGCCGAGCAGCGCTGCCCAGGGCCAGATATGAAGAGAGGGCATTAGCAAAAAATAAAGGACCTGGGAAGGGTAAGAATAGGTGGAGTTAGAAATCAGCCTGGGAACAAACGAACAAAATGAGCAAGCATATTTTTTTAAATAGCTATTCTTTGGTTTTCTGCCGTTAAATTGGGGTCCCACAAACCGTCAAGTGATTTTTCTTCTCTGTGCCTCTGTGGTCCACTCCGCCTGTTTAGAGTGAGTAACTCCAGGTAGGTTGTACAACTCACAAAGCATTTACAGGAGATAAAATTTAACCTGCCTTGCTCTTATGTGGGTCCTCGCTGACACTGCCTCAGTAGAGGAACAAATGAAAATACAAAACAAAACACCCAAACCCCTAGAATTGCATGAAATACTGCACTGTCTTAAAATGAGGAATTTTTTGGCAGGGGCAAGTGAGGAAAGCATTAAAATTCTTAACAACTATTTTGCTTCAGACTCTAGAAAGAAAAATGCAAAGAGTTACTTAAATCAAGCATCATTTTATCATGACTGTCCACAGACTCACTGTCATGCACACAGATAAAACCCCTTATTTTCATAGCCGATTACTCATGTTGGCTAAACAACACAAGATCTCTCAAAAATTATTTTACTTAACCAATTGTTGAGTATCTACCAGAAAAATCAGGTTCTTTTAATGTGCCTGGCTGTTCTCATCCTTCTCCCAACTGAGGTACATTTATTACCTCTGAAAAACCATGATTCAAATGAGCCTAAGTGGATTTGTAGATGTAGCTGATAAAAATAAAAAGTAGTGTGCATAGAAGGAAGGTTGGAAAGAGAAGAACTTTTTGGCGAGTGAATATAAAATTTATATTTGAAATAAACGTTAGAGTTCTGGAGAGAAGCAAACATTAAATTACCCTATTAGTACAGACTATTCTGCCATCCATCTAGTTTAGTGTCTTGTCTTCAGTAGTGACCTATTGCAGACAATAAATGTGAAGGAGGAGGAACAGGAGAGGATGGAAAGCAGACAGAAAAGAAGGGAAAGGAATCAAAACAGGCCAAAAAAAGAGATCTGTATAACTCTAACTCACATGCACAGTGCGTACTACTCGATTAGAGAGTGGCTTTCCTCCTGACCCCAAGCTGATGATCAAAATATGCCCTGAAGCGCAAGGATTGGTAGCCCTTGTAATTTTGATCCTAGCTTGTGTCAGTGCATATGCTATTCTGTTTCATGTCAATGCCTAATCCTTTTTGATACTTACTAAGCTATTTAAGTCAATAATGTCCCATGGCACTGAGTGTCGCATGTTAATTATATGGCTCAT
Organism: Nycticryphes semicollaris; assembly: GCA_013400055.1. Lineage (NCBI taxonomy): Eukaryota > Metazoa > Chordata > Aves > Charadriiformes > Rostratulidae > Nycticryphes > Nycticryphes semicollaris. The sequence goes on along the minus strand of VXBJ01007472.1, from coordinate 256,787 downwards.
AAAACATATAACCTGATATCATTGCAAATTTGTTCTATTTTAATGTCACTGAGTGCTCTCTCCTGTTCTGAGACAGGGTCAGGAGGTATGTCCAAATGGCCAGCCCTCTTCTATACATCTCTCCTCTTCAGTGCTGCGGGTTCCTGGGTTCCTGCCCCCAGCGGGGTTCAGACAAAGGAGGGGGTGGCTGCGGTCTGGCAGGGTCTCAATGCCTGGCTGCTCTCTTGTTCCCCAGTTCTCACAGTGACTCATGGGGACACGTGCCTTTCACTGGGACTTTTGCAAGCCACCTACCTAGACATGAGATATTTTCTTCTCAGCTTGAAGTACCCGAGACTTTGGATTTCAGAAGCACAGGTTAGGTTCCCAATGAGGAAAGGGAAGCATTCAGTACACATTCAGCTCATTTGGCTGCCAGAAGCTCACTCCACAGAGTCTCTTCTCTGGGCCCATACCCTACCTTTACTGAGGGATCAATATCAGGTTTACTGACCAATTTCACGGCCTGTTCAGGACACATGATATAGGCAAAGCCTGGTGGAAGAAAACACACGGATAGACTTGAAGAGCTGAGTAACTCACCCACAGACCCATACATCCTGCAGCATCCTCATTTTATGTTTCTCATCTCATGAAAATCCAAGTCCCTCCAATACTAGCTTGACCTCTAGGTTAAAAACCAAGTGCACTCCAGAAGAGTAGCCTTTCCAGCATCCTCTTTGAAGCTTTCTTTGCTGGAAAGCCATCGCTAAACAATTTCTGAATGCTGAGCTGCAATGTCTACTGGCTGCTCTCTTGACTGATCAGTTCCACGAAGTATGTATGCTTTATGATATCTAAACTATCCTTTGAAATGTATCAATAAGACCCTATAGAAAAAAAAAACAGTGAGGGTTAAGAAAATCAGACAAATGATCTGAGCAGTATAACATTTTCCTCTACTTCTGTATCTACAGCGCTATTAATAATATTGCATTCAAAGAATTTCAAGTTTTCTTTCCTATCTTCAGCAGGTTTCCCCACCACTTATATGACAACAAGCTCATGTTCCATGAACTCCTCTAATAATTACCCAGTAACGATAACTGGTATGTTAAAATCACCCTCTGGTGAGCTTAGCCTCCAAATGTTTCATATCTATTGCCTCCCTTGGTGGGTGGAGGAGAGAGAAGCAGATTTTCCTGCTTCCCCAGAGCAAGTGGACAGATCTGTGTGTCCAGTGCCGAGTGTAGCTTAATACTGTCTCTGGCTGGCCCCGTTGTCACTGAAGGGTTACTGTGTGGGTATACGATAGTGGGGAAGCATCTTGAACATTCATTTGAATATGGCCATCGCGGTGGAATGTCCAAGGGCTATTTTAAGATTCACACTGTTTGTTTAAACAAGATTGCGTGACTCAATGACTGTTACGTAAAGGATGAACACAGTTTTCTCCCTATATCCCAGATATCCCCACCAACTTATAAAATATTGTGTGGCATTATACATGACTGATAATTGAATGAATATTGAGAACTAACGCCACATCCTGGGGTGGGGTCTCCCTGGCTTTTAAAATAAGGTCTCTGTCCAAGGGAAGGCTAATACTGCAAAAAGGATGAGGGATGGACAGTCCTCGTGAGCTGAATGCTCTCTTTCACAGTGTTGAGAAGAATATGAACAAGCAGCTCCTTCACTGCTGTGGGTCACCCATAACCAAAAGGAATGAGAAACGAGCAGTTTGGTTTCTGTGGAGCAGTCATTGCTATCTATTGCTACTGCTAAAAAAAAAAGACGTCCGTTTAGTGCCAGCTACAACAAATTTTGTTATTTTGTTTCTTTCCTCTTTAAAATGGAGCACGAGCACAGATCACTGGGAAAACCTCCAATTTAACTCTCATCAACAAAGTCATCATAACATTTGGCCATTACTAACTCTGAATTCAACTCAAATTAAAGACAAACTTCATGTATCTCACACTATCCGTCTTGTGATTCCTTCCTCTTGTCATCTCAGCAGAATTTATGGCACAGACCTTGGGGAGGTGCTCAACATTTTCCATTAAATTCTCAGTTAGGTCTTGATTTAAGTGCCAGTGGATGATTGTCCTAGAATTAGTGCTAGACACCAAACCCATGCTGAAGTGTATGCAGACACTTGGGATTACAAAGAGACCAAATCATTCCCTTGGGGAATCTGCCATCATACACTATCTTGAAAGATCAGTCTCAAACTGCAGTTGCTTCAGAACAAGGCATCTGTCTGGTCTTGTTTGGTAAAATACTGTGCACGTCTGGTAGCAAGCGATAGACTGATCAGTTTGAACTGCAGCAGCTCTCAAATCATAACATCCTACCAATTAAACATCTAACTAAGACAAGGGTTATTTAATGCTATCAGAAAAAAAAAAAGTTATGTTAAAAAAATACAGGGTTTTGCTTTCTTCCAACTTAAATATAACTTAATAGCATTCCATAAAGCTTGATTATTTTTGTCAAACTTGCAGTATGAAAGTTTTGGGTTTTGAAAAGAAACACCCTGTGCTCCTTACCCAAGTGGGAGTGCTGCTTTTTCATATGCAAAATGACAGAATCATCCAGCACCGGGATTCTCAATCCTTTTTCTCTGGAGAGATTAGTCTGAACCCAGGAGACCTCACAAGCAACATTTACTCATCACAGCCTCCGTGACCATTGCAAACCACGAAGTATATACCTCCACATCATAAATGTCACTGCTGTAATTGGCATGAGCTGGACCCCCCTTGGCAGCCTCAGGAAGTCAAAGTTTACAGAGCCTGTGCTTTCCTGTCATCAGCAGGCAGAAGTCCTTTCAACTCAGGGCTAAGGCAGGAAGGGTGTATTTTCACTAACAATGTCCATGGTACAAGTAAGAAGGTGTAGATGCAGAAGCAATCAGTCTCCAAAGCATTTCACCAGCACTTTGACCAGCTCTAAACTCTCAAATGACACCTGTTAGCAGAACATACTGGTTTTCACTTTTTTTCACCTCTGAATCCTCTTGGTCCAGGGCTTCATCTCCCCAGTTTAAACAGTAACTGTTTAAAACATGACCTTGACATTTTTAAAGGAGTCTGTAAAACCTCTCCGCTGTAAAACAGCCAGATTAACATTTATGCATAGTTAAAAAAAATAAACACTTTAACCAAAATTGCCTGAATGTTTATGTGAGGGGAGAGATGGCTCACAGGACTCTTCAAAGAACATTGGCAGCAATTTCCTACCCTGAGTAAAATAAATTAATTAGCACACACATCCTGTTTAACATCAAAAGAAAATCTGGCTCTAAAGAACAATCCAAAGGAGCGGGCCTGCGAGTGTTTACAAACACAGCCTGAGCCAACAAGCGCAGCAAGAGGGTTTTTGGGAACCACAGCGAAGCCTCCACCCAGTAGCCGGACTCTCCAGTTTCTCCAGGGTTCAGTTCTGCCCACGTGTGACCAACAGAGAACACACAGTGAGGAAGATGGGCCTGATTTCCCAGCCAGAGCAATAGTGAAACAGTGATTTACGCTCCCCATTAGCAGCCACAAAACCTGGGGGAATAAGTGAAGTAAATCATGTTTTACAATGAGAGAAATGAGGCGGAGAGCGGGACAGTGACTCTCTCATGACCTCACGGGAGAGCAGCTGCCACAGAAAGGCAGAATTCAGGTCTCTCCTCCCTTACGAGAAGATACAGACACTTTCCTATTGAGCTTGATTTGGGGTGAAGGTAATGCAGCTCTCCCCAGATTTCTCCCCAAAACTCAGAGTGCCGTTCACAGTTAAAAACTCACTGAACCCGTGTTATGCTCCTGGGATACTTCTCTGTGCAGTGGCTGCCAATGTTACTGCTTCCTGTGCCTCCTTCTGAGTGCACTTTGTTCCTTGTATCTTGTTAATAAAAATAAAATGCAAAAGAAAAAAAGATGGCTCCTGACAGGTTAAAAAAATTACACCCAGGATCTGTCAGTTTGGGTTGGGATCCCCATTAAGAATCCACTACTCCGAGTCTGCAGTGACACAGACTTCCTGCCTTTGAAGGGCAGGAGGCAAATACACCTGACTGTGTGGAAACACAAATATTTGCACATTCAGGAGCTCTTAAAATATCTAAAGGAATTTCTATACTGCGGAGAAAGGTATTATTTCCATGTTTAAAATCCTCATGTTGCATTCAAAAAGTACTAGCTAAAGATACGTGGCAGCAGCAGAGTAAGATGCTAGCTCGTGGTTGCATGTCTCTTGAGTACTTGCAAATCACAGGAGTGCGTGCGAATGCACAAAGCAGAACTGTGTTCCCCATCACGAAGATGTGGATAAGGTGACTCATGCTGAGGTGTCCATGTGTACATACAACTGGATGGTGTGTACGTGTGTACGTCCCGTAAATGGGAACAAAAGCAGAGAGATACCACAAACTGTGCAAGGATAAATGAAAGGCACTTTTACATATATATTCCAAGACAAAAAAAAAAGTCAGAATATGCAAGGCTAAGGATCCAGACACAACTAACTTAAAGTGAGCCTCCCTACAGCAAAGAAGAATAGACTAGTGGGTGGGTCAGAGAAAGAGTGACAAAGCATTTTATGTTTACATGAGAAAATAAATGCTGCCATTACAACTATGCGACAAACTTCATTTAGCTTTTGGCTCTGAGCGTGTTTGGAAGAGGACGTGAACTCTGTGATCCCACACAGCTGTAGCACTGGCCTGTTGTTCTCAAGGAAAGAGCAAGCTCCCTGTGGAAATCACACCTGCTGGCTGCAAATAAAATCCACAGAACTAACATCTGTCTCAGCTTTGGCATCTGTCTCTGCGCCGAGGCAGGCATGGAGGTAGGTGAAAGCACAGTTTGGACTGTCCCCGACTCCACTGCTCGGCCCCCAAGCTAGGGCTGGGATGGTGGTGTCCCAGGAGCTGGGGCAATTCATTTGGCAAATGCAGGATAGAAGCTGAGGACTTGAAAATCCTATTCTGAGCTCACGCTTCTCTTCAGCAGAGGAGAACAGAGGAGTTCAAAACTTATTTGTATTGCATGTCACTAGAAATATCATTACAGTGTGAATGAAACCCAGAAGTTTCACAGGCACACACAAAACTTTTGGAGTTCCCATGTGATTCCATTTCTCCTGCCACAACATGTCAGCTTCATATCATGCCCATATTATTTTTTATCAAGAATTTAGATGCTCTCTAAGCCTAAATATTACCTATATAATTTAATCTGTAACTTCATCTTTTGTCCAGAGGGTATAATCCTTGTGTACCCTTTGGGAGGGTATGCACTTCTTAGTGACTGACAGTTTATTCTAAAGCATATTGACCTGGATCACCAGGTTTTGGGGCACATGGGAGAGTCCAATACAGCCGACAACAGACCTGCTTTACTATGAGCAGCATTTGTACTTTTCTGTATATGGAACGTCGTGATGGGCATTTTGAGCTACGATTCCTGCCCTGCTGATTTAGAGATGCAGCCTTCTGATAGACACCATGCACACTTCATCCACTAAATCTGTGTTGACTTGCTTGTCTCTGCCCACCTGCCAAACCTCACAGGAACTCCTCTGGTTGCCAGGGACTAGGGCCTGACCTCTGCGTTTCCAATATCTTCCTCCCAACAACTAACACATTGTTAGTTACAATGTTCATAGCTGGTACAATGGCAAGTGTATTAAGAGAAGAGGATACTTAGTGTAGTGATGGGACCAGGGGTAATGGTTTTAAATGGAAAGAGGAGAGATTTAGGTCAGATCTTAGAAAGAAATTCTTTGCTGTGAGGGTGGTGAGACACTGGAAGAGGTTGCCCAGAGAAGCTGTGGCTGCCCCATCCCTGGAGGGGTTCAAGGCCAGGCTGGATGGGGCTTTGAGCAACCTGATCTGGTGGGAGGTGTCCCTGCCCAGGGCAGGGGGTTGGAACTGGATGATTTTTAAGGTTCCTTCCAACTCTAACCATTCTATGATTATACTCAACGGATTCTGGTTGCCCAAAGTCTCCCATCCCATTGTTTTATCATGAACATATAACATGTGGTTTCTCCAGCCTTAGGCTGACGTAAATGCATGGCCCAGCAACAGCAACATTTGGATTTCAGGTTTCTAGCATAACATCTCCAAATGCCAGCACAGGCTGAGAGTCAACAATGTCCTGCACACGCTGGATTTGTGTGCAACCTTGTCCACGTGAGTTGCTTCTGGGAACCATTTTAGGAACAGGAGCAGAGGAGAAGTGCCCTTCAGGACTTGCCTGAGGTTTTCAGCCCCACCTGGGAAGCACACGTGCCCTTTGGGATTGATCCCATGCCCATGTGAGTCCATCCAGCAGAAGTGGGAGGGAGGAGAAGCCCTGCTGAGTGCTCAGTCCATGAAGGGCAGCCCATAGTGTACACAGGAAGTTTTGTAGCAGTAAAGAGTTAAGAAGCAGCAAGAAAAAGTAGGCAAGCTACGTTCAGTTAAATCAGAAGTGGGGCATCTGAGTGGAAGGTGAGGAAGAGAAAAAGTTTCAGTGACTAAAAGAACAGTCCTGCTACTACTGACTCAAAAAAAAAAAGAGGCCACTGTGGGAAAAATAGCAATCCATTGCCACTGCAGTTTAGCATTTCTAAAACAAGTATCAGTACAGTAAGACCTCAAGTCCTACAGATGGCAATGAAAAGGGAACGCCATCAGATCACACAGTGCACAAAGCTATGAAAAGACGGTCCAAACTAAATGGCTTCAAACTTCTTCCTTCACAGTCAAAACATGTCAGTAGAAAGGAGAGAAGAGCCTGAGCTGAACGGCGTGCTGCGCTGGAAGAGTTCTGATCACCAGTCAGGTATTGAGATGCTCAGATGTCCTCAAGAAAGCATTGCCGAGGGACACCCAGTGGCCGCGGCTGCCCTCGCCCTGTGGAGCTGCTGCTGGGTCTGAGGGGGAAGGCGGTGAAGGCTCAGTACAAGGGGAGCTGGCCCACAACCCTGGCTGAGGCCCGGCAACTGGACACATAGACCTCTCCCAGGCATCAAGACCCCAGCTGCCAAGGTCTCTAGGCTGCCTGAGGATTAAAACCACATCCACGACAATAATTTTAGACTATTTAATCCTGTGGTTTAATTAATTATGAAAACTCTTCCAGTTTAAGGGGTTATGAAATACCCACATTACCTAACTATATTCCTTTCAACCAGCTTCAGTTGGTTGTCTTGCTCTTCACATTACAACTTCTGCCTCTGTTGTCCTCTGCACCTGTAAAACCCTCTTCATTCTCATTTCCTGGTGTTCCCTTGTTAAAGTCTAACCTTACAACAGGACCTTGAGGTAGGTGACCCTGCTTTCTCATCATAAATCACTTCCTCTACTGAATAGTTATTGTGACTTCTTGCAGGTAAACAGAGCTCTTTGGAGGTGGGCTACTTATTTGCCCAGGTCAGCAAGTATTTCCTCAGTGAGGTACAACAATAAAATGAGACAATAAGAGACTTGCAATTGAGAGTCAGAACTCCTAACAAAGGCAAAAAAAGAACTATATGGAGAAAGGACTCAGAAGAAATTTCTCTCTCCTTTTTCCATGTTGTTTATCTCAATGGAGTAAGCAGAAACCATCATCTAGATTCAGTTTCCTAGTTCTGAAGAGATTTTTGGCACTTCCAAAATTACCCCGTCACTCAGTACCTTTTAACTATTTAAAAGAGAATTGACAGATCTTCATGAATATATTTAAGGAAAATACCTGATTTATACATGATAGCCAAGTGCATGTTTTCAAATTTAATTTCTAAGAATCTATTTAAAAGAGTATTTTAATGTTACATATAAAAATGAGGGGGGAAACACTAGAGAAAATGTGGAAGCATCCCTCATGATAATGACTTGGGAACTGGAGGTGTGCGGGGAAAAGCATTTACTTCATTACCTCAAGTAATGGCTCCACTGTTAATGAGTACAGGAGGTGCAAAGAACCAGATCAGATCCGATGGGGAGGTATTCCAGCATGAGAGAAATTCTTGAAAGAACAAGCACCCGGTTTTGCACTCCAGAAATAAAGCTGCTGCTGGTCACTGTAATTACACAAGCGCACACTGCCCCCAGAAGGCAGCATCCCACACTTTCCCACTCTTTACTTTTTTTCTGCTGCTTCTCCTTTGCCAGCACTAACATTTATGGTGGACAAATGCCAAGTGATGCTTGTAGGGAAACAAATCCTACTTCATGTATGAGGTGATGGGTTGTCAGCTGACTGTTCAAAAGTATGAAGGGCGACAGGGTCAGCCAAATGTATGCAATACTGCTATAACAGAGAAGACTAAGTAAATTGGGGCTCTTCAGATTAGAAAGGAAACCAATGAAGCAAATGAAAAGCGATGTGAAACTTGCATATAAAATAACAAGAAGAGTCAGAGGAAGAAGAGAAAGCAAGTGTTATAAATGCCTTAAATGTATACTTTCCATTAAGAAGCCAATCCTGGTATTTTCCCCCTGGAATTCACCAAGCTGTGGAGTTTTAGGCTTGCTGGATGAGTCACAGGCTAATAGGTCTTAGAACAACAGGGTAACACGGTCCTCCAGAGTTCCTCACATCCCTGCTGCCACCTGGTGCTCCCAAAGAGTACACTGGGGCCTGTCTTACCTACAGAAACACGCTCCACCCCAAGTGGTCTGCCCTGACCTCCACCGACTCATAGGAAGCACTTACCACTGTTCCTACCCCCCAAGCCTGAGGCCTGGGCTATGAAGGTGGCATGGACTGGGCAGAACTGAGCTGGTACTTCCCCAAGGAGTTGGATAAGATCTCATGGTCCTGAGCAGGATCTCAATGCTCCCCCCGCCCATCAGCTGGGCCTACACAGAATGATGACAACCTTCAGCAGCAGTATGCAAGCCCTTAGGAGAACCAAAGAATCCCAGCCTAAGATATCAAACTGGCTCCCACCTTCAGTGTGATTTTTCGAGCTATCTTGTCACTTGGTTTATATTTATTGACATATTTTTTATCTCCGAAGCCTGAAAGAGCTTTAAAGTCTTTTCCAACCTTTCCTTCTGCAGAACGTGCACATATCTACAGTAACGTAACTCCCTTTGAAATTTCCTAACAGGCGTAAAACATTGAATTCTGGTCCCACAAGACACTTTGCTGTAACCAGGCCTTGGTGCTTTCATAAATCCACCATTCAGTAACAGCACAAGCAGCGCTTTTGGAACCGTAAAGGGGAGTGATCCAGTGGGATGCCTGACATACATGAGCTGGATGTGATAAAGACTTGAACAATCTGAGAAGCCCAAGAGCAAGTTGTTTGAGCATCCTGCATGCCAGTTGGACCAATCCCAAGCACAAATACAGGCTGGGTGGAGAATGCATTGAGAGCAACCCCAAGGAGAAGGACTTGGGGGAGTTGGTTGATGAGAAGCTCAACTTGGGCCAGCAATGTGTGTTGGCAGCCCAGAAAGCGAACCGTATCCTGGGCTGCTTCAAAAGAAGTGTGGCCAGCAGGTCAAGGGAGGTGATTCTCTCCCTCTACTCTACTCTGGTGAGACCCCATCTAGAGTACTGTGTCCAGTTCTGGAGCCCAAACAGGACATGAACCTGTTGGAGCAGGTCCAGAGGAGTCTATGAAGATGATAAGAGGGCTAGAGCACCTCTTCTGTGAGGACAGGCTGAGAGAGTTGGGATTGCTCAGCCTGGAGAAGAGAAGGCTCTAGGAAGACCTTAGAGCAACCTTCCAGTACCTAAAGGGGGCCTACAGCGGAAAGATGGGGAGGGACTCTTTATCAAGGAGTGTAGAGATGGGACAAGGGGAAACAGTTTTAAAATGAAAGAGGGTAGTTTTAGGTTGGATATTCTTTTCTGTGAGGGTGGTGAGACACTGAAAGAGGTTGCCCAGAGAAGCTGTGGCTGCCCCATCCCTGGAGGGGTTCAAGGCCAGGCTGGATGGGGCTTTGAGCAACCTGGTCTGGTGGGAGGTGTCCCTGCCCAGGGCAGGGGGTTGGAACTAGACAGTCTTCAAGATCCCTTCCAACCCCAACCGTTCTACGATTCTATGATTCGAAGTACCTTCTATGCACCTGGAAATGCACGATGGAAACGCTCGGATGCGAGTGCGAAACCCACTGATGATACCGGACACTCCGCGGGGGTTGGAAGGGACAGTGCCGCGCCGCGGCCGCCAGGGGGCGCCCCTGCCCGGTGCTAGCGCCCCTCGAACCGGCCGGTGGCGGGAGGCGGGTCCCGGCGGGGAGCGGAGCCCGGGCACCCCCCGGGATGCGGCGGGGCTGGCTCGGCTCTGGGGCGAGCAGAGCCACAAAAGGAGCCGTTTCTGTGGGCTGGGTATTCAAAATCCGACAGGGCAGCGGCTTTTTTTGTTGGGTTTGTTTTTTCCAGTTGTACTTCGGGTCCCTATCAGTCGGTGAATTCTTACTCAAAAATTTTAAGGACATAACGTGTTCAAAAATTTCCAATGACAGAGCCGTTTAAAATAAGATTGGGTTTACTGGGTTTACGCAGGCTGTACAAATCACAGTGGTTTGGATTTTCTGCTGCTCCAACGGCAGCTCAGGATTCCTGTAAATCTGAAATCTGCCCCAATTCCGCCCGTAGCGCAGACAAGGAGAACTTGGCACCGACCCACGCGGCAAAGCTTGGTGTGGCTCTGGGGTGTCAGAGGGAATGGCAGGGTGTGGGGCTTGCCTTCTTCAAATCACCAGCCTTCACAGTCTAATTCCTGCAATGCCCCAGCAAGTAATCAACAAATCCAACCAAAATTGGGTATCTCCTGCAAGATACTCGGTTGCAAACTCAGCAAGAAGGAGGAATTGACCAAAGAGCAAAGGGATAATAAAACATGAGACGTGACATGTTTCTGTGACAACATCCAGTGTTGAGCTCCACAGCCTGTGAGAGCTCATTATTCTTGAAAAGTTATTTTCTAATAAAGGATCTATTTGTCAACTAAGGTACCTTGCAAGAGTTGTGACCAGTTAGACAAGACCAACACCATGAGACAACGTACATTTTTAAATACAGGCCTGGAGCTGTCAGATTTTCAATTGCTGGCTCCACGGTGGCCTTACGCTTCTCGTGTCTATTTATTTGCAAGATGCTGATAGCACTTATCCCTCCTATAAATCACATACCGGGCTATGACTGACAACTGGTGTATAATGGATGAAGACTTGTTAACAGTCACTGAAGTCACGCCAACTAACAACTTCATTCTGTTCTTGCTGCGGGTGCGTTCATTTAGCTCACAAATATCAGTGTGTGGGATTAACCAGACAAACCTGTAGCCAGTGAGAAATGAACACCATGGAGGGTGTGCATCCCTCTCAGCAACCTCTGATTAATACTTGTTTCTACTAAAGTTTAGGCTTTTCATAAACTCCAGAATAATAAGCCCCAGTTTGCTCAGGGGATTTAATTTTTCCACATTCGGTGCTCTGGAGGTCGTGGCTCCCCAGGTGGCTTATAAACGGCAAACAAAACTTTGGGAGAAAATCACTTCTGCTGTGTTTTGAACCTGAACGTTGCATCCCCACTGCAAACAGGAGGAGGGGCTGTTGTTTGCAGTTTAGAGTTCCCAGGGCTGTTTGCCACAGCCAAGGGAAATGTTTACTGCAGCTGTAATACGTTACGTGCTGTTGATTTTAATTGCTTTTCAAAATGTGAAGACAACTGTGATATTTGGAAGAGACGGGCGAGCTGCACTAATAAACTCTGTTCTACAGCAGATCTACTTCACACTGTGCCACGCACGCTCCTCTGCAAGATTTTGCCAGTACTCTGGGGAGTAGGGAAGGAAAGGAAGGATCTCAGGCATGTCCTACCCGTCCAAAGAAGAGAGCCCAATTAACTGATTATCTTGGAGCTGTATCAACAGAGGCCTGTGTCCTTTCTTATTAGATCCTTAAGTAAAAGCAAGATGTAGCTACAGAGCTGGGGAGCTACGGCATTAACCCTTACTGTGAGTAAGAGCAACACTGAGCATCAGATTTGGTAAAAGTTACTTGGTCCAGTTGAGAACTGTCTTGGGAATTAGTGACTTGCCCTAGAAAGGGACAGCCAGCAACGCACCTTGGCTGAGGGGTTCCTCGAATCTTTGGGAACGCTCCGGTTCTAAGTTAATGTCCATCTGGAGGCTGTTCCCAAAAGATTTCAGACCCCTGCCCCAGCTGGTGATGTATGAAGGAAATTAATTGCTTCCTTCCGCTGGGCAATTGGTATTTTGGGATTTTGACTCACCTAGAAGTGGGCTGGAGGTGCAGTGGGGGTGCTGAATGAGCTTGGCGCTCGTGAGTGATGGGAAATGGTGCAACTGGCTTCATCCAGCCCCTTGGAATCCAGATGCGTAGGCTTCTTCCTGGGGTTTGTGTGGAGTCTCAGCCCCAAATGTGGATGAGCCAAATGAGAATGACACGTCAGAGGGTTGGGAAGCTTTGCCTCAGCAAAGCTGTACCGCACAGACCCCTCTGCCAGGGTTTTTTGGGGGGAGTTGTTTCATTTCTTTTTATTTTTTTTATTTTTTTTTTTTAGCTGTGAGTAAACCTGGCACTAAAATCAGAAAAAGCAGCAGCGAGGAACCTAATGGAAACTGGGAGATTCAAACAGTGCAATGGAGCAAAGGTACCGCTCTCATCCTGCCGCTCCTGGATAACCCGATGCTTTACAATAAAACTGGATGTTAACAGAATTTTTCAGTCATGGCACCCAGTTTCTGTTCCTCCCTAAGAGCTAGGTGTGAATTCTCTGTACACGGGGTGCTTAGCTCAAGCTGTCTATTTAGAAGTACAAGTGGGTCACAAATAGAGACTGATTTTCAGAAATATTTGAGTTCCCAGTAATGTCAAAGCAAGCTGTGAATGTTCAGTATCTCTGGGGAAAAAAAATAATCAGTCTGCTTTTTAGTTCTTAGAAGATTGACCTCACACATGCTGGCTCACCTCTCGTTTGACCTCCCTGAGACCTGTTTTCCTCCTCTAGATTATGTAAATAATGATATCTCTCCTTGTAATTTGGCTGAACAATGTTATGTAAATACTAGCTATGATTAATTGCTGTCTTCCTCACACACCAGAAATAGGCAAATCATTAATTTCGCCATTTCTGAAGATTTTGGCTTTTGAACTGTTCTAATTTGACACATGGGTTGTACTGAAAAAAACGCAAAGTCTTGCAGTTACAGACCCTGGTGAAATTATAGCCTGAGCCTTACTGATAGGAACACTGCCTGGGAATAAACAGGCACTTTGCGAAGATTTCTTTGCACAAACAACTAGGTGTGGGTCTGAACACGTGCAGACAAGTCCACGCTGGCCACCTTCACCACCCAGTCCCAGGTGCCAGCCCAACGTGGGACCGTGTAGGTTGGACCTGCCAAGGCGCTGCCTGCAGCTCCTCTGCCCCAGGGTGTAGCTGCCCGCGCTCCTGGGCTGACGGGGCTCGGCTCCTGCTCCTGTTCAGGAGTGGCGCCGAAGATGTGTTGTGGGTTGGCACGTCCCTGGTCTTGCACGTCCCTGGTCTCACACCTCCCTGCCCCGCTCAGCTCCTGGCCTGACCTCAAACAGGCCACTATGGGCTCACTTGGCAGCCAGGAGCTTGCCCTGCTCGCCATGCCGGCAAACAGTGGTCCAGCTGGTGTGGACACAGCCCTACCTGCCCTGGGGCGAGACCCCGCTGCCAGGTCCCCTCCCCAGGGCTGCACCTGCTGCTCCCTGGCACCCTGGGTTTCCAAGCAGCCCTAGTCCCTTCTCACAAAGGCATCAGAGATGCAAGAAAAAGGTTTCCTGATTATTTCTAATCTCAGACAAAGAACTCATAGAATTGGAAGGGACCCTAAAGATCATCTAGTTCCAACAACCCCCTTGCCATGAGCAGGGGACACCTTCCACTAGACCAGGTTGCAAATAGACGTGACTGATTTGGGTGAGCAGAAAAGCCCCTTCATACTTCTATGCCTATGATGACCCGGCTTAAACTTTACTGTGAATTGGGCCAAAAGTTTGTGTTTAGGTGGAAGGTTTCCCCAGAAGCCCTGGTCTTCCAAGGCAGCTGCCCAGATGATCCTCTCAAATGAATTATGCCTAGGAAATACACAGGAAAACTTCCTGTAACGCAACACAGGGATTGCTGGGTGCTTTCAGCACACGTGCACACCACCACCCTCGCCGCGCACAGCCAGCCGGCCTGCTGCCTGGTCTGTAAGGGTGTAGGGTGTACAACCCCTGACTCACCGACACAGCCCTAGTCAGTGGGAGACAAGCCCGCCTTGCCCATGGCACTGCTAATAAACAGGCCACCCTGGCACCTGGGCTGTACGGGCCTGCCTTCGTTAACGCTGACGGAGCAACGCTGATGAAAACCAAGGGTAATTCACCTGGTGTCCTCCAACCCCAGTTGAACACCCTCAGGAGAGAAAGCAAAGGTGCAGCTCACTGTTGTAGGCAATGCTTTATATTCTATTTAAAGAAGAAAAGACAGGTGGGAAAGCCTCTTCACTGGCTTAATAAAGAAATAAATAAATACTCATTGTCCCTCTACGGCACAGAGGTAACATTCAAACCGAATCTACTGCCAGCCAGTTGGACATAGACACTTAGACACTTACTTCACTTATTTTGTACTTTTTGAGGGAAGACAATGCATTCTCTGTTTGTCTTGTATTTGTACCGTAATTAGCACAATGGGGCTTTGATCTATAACTGTTGTTCCTAAGGTTATTCAATAGCTGAGGCATTTCAGAGATATCAGAGAACTGCCCAGGGCAACTGGGAGACAACCCCACCCGTTGGCAAAGGATGGACGAAGGACTGGGTAGGCCAGAGATGATAACTTCGAAGAAAGTAGAGACACAGTGGTAGGATGGTTGTGTGCTGTGCTCGTACTCTATGAAATCTGAATTAAAAAAAAAATAAAGCTTTTGAATAGTTGCTCTGTTTTAAAAAAAAAAGCAGACATTAATTACCATATTAACTTGAAGAATCTAGAATGAGTGTCGTTTTTCCAAGTAGCTTAACTTAAAAAAAGAGCTGGACTTCCTTTTGGGTAAATGCAGTAGTCAAGGAGCAAAACTTTACAATATTAATGGTGTAACCCAAAGGAAAAAATATGTTATTTCAGGCCCATGTGTACTTGTAATACACTGAAATAATCTCAGCCATTGCATGCCAGATTGCTGAAATTTTCCATATTATTATTTTTATTCTGGTTTACTAATTTTCTATATTTATACATTTATAACACATTTTGGTGTTTCTGAGGCTAAATTTTTTTTTTTCCTGGTGTCTTCTCTAACTGGTCATAGCTGAATGATGTGACCGATTAAAAATGGATTACACTGCATGGGGTATTTCCACTGTGTCTTTAGCCTGTGGCTAATAGCACTGTTATTCTTACTACAAAATATTTTAGTTTCCTTGAAGAAGTCCAGTGACAGAGATGAAAACAAAGATTAAATTATCCAAACACAGATGCTCAAAAGCAAACATACAAGAACCTCAATATAAGGATCCTTGGAAAACTAATGATTTAATTTGCTGGAAAACAAATATTAAGAATACCACATTAAGGGCACATGCTGAGTCTCAGATTTTGTCCCTAGATATCAAAGGAAGACACTTCATCAAATCCCGTTTCTTAAAATGACACAACGACAGGCTTTTTGCGTCATCCCATAGTTTGGGAAGACACTTTACATTGATATCTGTGATTGTCAGAGAATTCCTTTCAATTTCCAGTCCAATCATACTCCCAACCAGTGGACACTGTCTGTACAGTCTGTTCCAGGGGTTCCCCGAAGTGACAATTCTTGCATAAATAGCTTCTGCCGCGTAAATGCCAAGGGAGAAGTACATCTTTTCCATCTGGAGGATGGTCATCTTTGTGACCTAAGTATCATACAATCATAGAATAGTTTGAGTTGGAAGGGACCTTAAAGACCATCCATTTCCAACCTCCTTGCCCTGGGCAGGGACACCTCCCACCAGACCAGGTTGCTCAAAGCCCCATCCAGCCTGGCCTTGAACCCCTCCAGGGACGGGGCAGCCACAACTTCTCTGGGCAACTTGTTCCAGTGTCTCACCACCCTCACAGCAAAGAATTTCTCCCTAATATCTCATCAAAATCTCCCCTCTTTCAGTTTAAAACCATTAAACCTCATCCTATCACTCCACCCCCTCATAAGGAGTCTCTCTCCATCACTCATGATGCTTCCTTTAGGTACTGGAAGGCTGCAATAAGATCTCCCTGGAGCCTTCTCTTCTCCAGGTTGAACAACCCCAGCTCTCTCAGCCTGTCTTCATAGGAGAAGTGCTCCAGCCCTCTCATCATATTTGTGGCCCTCTGCTGGACCCGTTCCAACAGATCCATGTCCTTTCTATGCTGAGGACTCCAAAGCTGGATCTGAAGCAGTCCATGAAGTAATTCTTCAAATCTCCAAGCAGTAGTACACCCTCCACTCATTGGGTGCCCAGCTTCCTAGGAACTCCCCTATACATACCCTTGTTTACTACGTTTTGTTTCCTTGGATCATCTAGTGTTGTCTCTGTATTTTTTAGCTTTTTGCCTGAGTGAACATTGCATACAGTGTTAGCAGAGTCACCAGCTATGTGCAAAAGAAGGAAGGATTCCCAGCCTTTACCTGTACACCGGGCCTTCATCCTCCTCTCACAGAGAAGAAGCTGATGATGATACAGCCCATGAGGAGTGTTCAGCTGGAAAAGAGTTCTTCAACTCAGCACCTCAGCAGACTGACATTGTTTGAGCCTTACGGACAGAGAAGACATTGCTAACATTTCTGACTGCTATCAGTTTGCAGTTACCTGCATTAAAAGATCATATTCTAAGGTAATGATTCAGGGAATTAATTTGAATAGATTCAGTTGGCACCGAAAATAAATAATGTCTCTACAAAACATTGCAAGAATCATAAGGACAGAAAAACCTTAAATGAGTGGGCTGGACATTTTAAATAACCTGACAGTAAAGAAGGTGCTCACAGCCAACAGGTGAGTCAGTGGTAGAGCTGGTAATAAAACTTAGCTTTGCAACTCATGCATCAAGGGTCCCTCTAAGTGTAGAACTGGCTTCTATGGTAAAGCAACTTATGTGTGTTTTCAGAGTAAGAGAAGAGATGGAAAACCATGTTGATCACCTAACTCTCAGTTACTAGCCAGGTCAAAAGGCAGGATGCCAGACTAAGTAGATGAAGTACTTTCTTCTACGATGGCACTCCCGTAAGCAAGTGAAATACATAGCTGTCTTAACAGATTCTGTAACTGACCAGACCTCTTGTTATCCAGGCAATTTGATAGGTACGTCATTTCTAAGTAGGTATCTGTGAATTTCCCGGTTGATCAAAAGCAATTTTTTTATTAGCTCCTCAGCATTCACTTATTCTTGTCTTAGCCTGAAGAAAAGGAAAACCCCGCACTGACACACGAGAGAGCAGGCAAACAGGCACAACAGAAAGCCCAGCATTGCTTAATGGATTGGGAAAGGAATGAGAACCTGTCTTGTAGCTTTTTGTTTACAAGGTTCTGCCTTCAACACTACTCAGAGAGTGTGCATTTGCCTTGCTTTTCCAATTACTGGGCACCAATAACCGAGGAGTAGAGTCAAGCAGGAGGATGAGGAGGGTAATTTTTAATGTCCAGTGTGTCTATATGAATAGGATCATGTCCTCCTGTTTTGTCTAAAGTTACACTGTCACTTTTAGGCATAAGCTAACTCTACAAAACCAGATTTAAAGTGACTGAATCTGTTTACACTTGAAGCTGCAGCAGCTTCATTAAATGGGTTCAGCCTTCAGCTAAACTGTCTGCTTACTGACCTTGTCCAATAGAGACATCCTGCAATAAAGCACCATAAATGCAAAATCATTGAATACAGTGAATATGCTCTTTGCATACCCATGTCCTAAGGCACTTTCTGCCTTAGGAAAAGAAAAAAAGAACTGGAAAATACCCTCACAATTCATTATGCATCAAAGAATTTCAGTGACTCACTCATTTTAAGAGTATGATCCACAGGTGGTTGGTCAAATAGGTAGGCATTCCTTCTCAAAGGCTGATATGGTATGAGAAATTACCTAATCACACTCCAGTAGCTTCTGAATGCAACTCTTGTTGCAGCAGCCCATAATCTTTCTTTAGTTCTATAGGAACATCCTAACTCCCACCACAAACAAATATAAGGCCCAAGAAAAGGTGTAAAGATAAATTAGTTAAATCAATAAAATTGTAAGTAGCTGATCAGTTGAGCACAGAGGTTGTGGTTTCTCTGGAGTCACTTACTCGAGCCACTGTGGGTAATGAAACCGGAATGCAATATCACATAGCATATGAATCAGCACTGCCAAAGCCATTCACCTTTACACTAACAGTTGTGTACAAAGGTGCTTGCCTGCAGCCAGAGTGTCTCAGTTTCCACAGAAGAAAAGGCATAATTAATTCCTTTTCTCCTTAGAGGTATCCTTTGCCTATAACATTCAAGCCCAGATTTCAGTTTCAGACACACTATAGTGCACAGAGTGTTAATGTGGCCGAGTCCTGTTTCCTTACAATTCCATTAACAGCTTTCAGGAATAGATTTGGATCAAATTATCTGCACCACCAACTTTCCTCCCACCGGAGAAGAAGGTGGGAGTAGACCTGGTCTTCTGGTTTGGGAGTTCCAAATATAGCTAGGACACTACCATGTATTGAGCATACCATGATACACTGCTACTCTATATTCATGAAGCCACAAGTAGAAGAGTGTACTTGCAATACATCTGCGCCTTCCCATCTGCAACAAACTAGCTCCTTGAAGGTTAAACACTGCTTAAGGGAGGAAGGAGATAAGCCATCCTATAAAGGAAGCCTTTAATCAGCAATAAATACAATGAAGGAAAGTAAGATCATCCTGCTGGAAAGCAGTGTGAAAGGAAACATGGAACCATTTCCTCCCAAAACCACACACTCACCATGCTATTCATTCCCGGTGCAAGTATGTAGCTGCAGCTGCTCAGAGTCACATTATCAGGTGAGATCAACTCCTACTGTTCTCTAGAGGACTCATGCAAAAACTCCATAGGAACCAAACTGAAAGCAAAGATGTTTGACAAGTCAGGAGAGAGTTTCCAAAGATTCACCTGCATTTTGGGGCTTTTATCCCAGCTGTACTCATGCCATAAACAACAGAAATCTGTGCAAGCAAGGCTTGGCCACTTTACCTATCACTTCTGTGAGCGATGCCACAGAATCGAGCAGGAAATGCACTGAGAAGGGGCAGGAGGAAAGGCCACCTTCCTGTTTAATGAGAATGCTGCCTGGCCCAAACGCTTTATTTGAGAGCCTCATGGCTGCAGAGGTTAAAATGCCACAGAGAAGGAAGGACACTGAATAACTTAGGGTTTGGCAAATTCACCTCCTGAACATTGGTGGTTGCCAAGAAAATTCATTCTGACTCACAAGCAGCCATATGTATTGTTTCATGAAAGGATACGAATATGTGCAGTACTTGCGCTGACGGCCCTTAAAAGCAGTTAAAAATGTCCAGCACTTTTAGCAGATTTCCATCTGGCCTGAAAAATAGTTCTTATTTGCGGAGAAGACCTCCTTTGGCTCCCTGAATGTCCCTTGTGCAAAAAGGCCTGGCGGGCAGCCTGCCTGGGAAAAAGAGAGCAAAAGCACGGAAGCGGAGGTGACCTGGTAATGTGTCAGCAAGGAGTGGCAGGCCTGAAAAAGACAGCACAGAGCCAAAATGGGAGAGAGGTATAATGAAAGGCTATTTTGCTAAAAGACTTCTGCCCTCCAGAGCTCTTTTTATTTTTTTAACCCTGTGCAGCAGGAACCCTGAGGAAACACGACCTGACCTTCCCAGGGCTGGTGCTTAGTGACTGACAGTGCCGTTGACACTGTCAGGTTATTTCATCATAAAATTTGGCCCCTTAATTGCTAAATTTAGTTCTTAATTATTTCAGAGAATGGCTGACTCTAATGATCTGCACATGTGTTTGTCAAAAATATTTACAAAGGGAACAAAACCAAGCCTTAGCAGTGTGGGCGTTCGGACTCTGTTAAAAACACCTTTGGCTTTGCACGTCTAAAACACCTTCCAAGTCGGACAGCAGCACGCTCTTCACCCAGTCATTAATTAAACTACCCAGCAGGTCTCGGTGGTAAGTAAACTTTACAGTCCCCTAAATGGATATGTACAGTGAGAACCTGAAAAATTCTGACTTATCTAAAGCAACAAAACAAGGCAGAGGCAAACAATTAGGATCTAGATCGCAACATCTTCCTACTTTGCTTGATATTAGTCTTTTAGGTTAACTAGCAGAACTCTTGAGCTTTGTCTCCAAAACCAAATCCCTTCATTCCCTCTGTGTAGGACCTTCCCATTCTACAGTGGCCAGGCTGGGAATCACAGGCTTCTTGTCATTAAAACTAAATCAAAGTGTTAGGTTTCAAAAAGGTTGTCTGCATGTCGCAAGCTTCTGTTTCTACTAGTTTCATGCTTTAAGCAAAAATTTAAAACCACATCCAATGAGGATATGTCCCTTGCATCTGATAACTTATCATCTTCCTGGAGCCCACGTTCCAGCAGTTGGTGTCTGTCCACGTAAGGGCTCAAGCACACTAACGGTATTTGAAAGGGAGACAAGAGAAACGATCAAGACACACCAATATAAAGCAGGGACCAAAGAGGTATCTGCATCCCCTCAAAAGCTGAAACACAGAAAAGATTTAAGAGCCCTTCTCTCTTTCTAGGAGGAGCACCAGGGCAGAACTGCCCCAATTTGGAGCCCAGAAACATTACCACTCTTTATCAGTAAAAGATCTCAGCCTAATTTTTTGCTGAAAACTCACTGCTTGTTTTAATGCCCCCACAAAGTATTTGGCAGCAGCACAAAGGTTTCTTCAGACAGCTGCAGGACATTACTGAGCACTTCATGCTCTTAGCAATGCAGTAATTCCCTAACCGCTATATAATTAAGGGCTTTGTTGAGGTCCAGTGACATATTTGTACATTTGAAGTGCTGCACCTTGTTTCATAGGTCAGACTGACATGCACCGAGAAAAAAGTCTGATTTCTAGACAAACTTTTCTCTGCAAAGGTGGATTCTTGAATGGTGCTTCACAGCTGCTGGAGGACAGTCCGTCCCCAGCCCGCTCCACTTGTCCTCCCCTTGGAACATAACCATTCTCTGCCTTTGCTTTTAGTCACCCTTAAAGGCCCAGTGCTCAGTCACAGAACTGCCGGGGCTCTCTGGGGATCACAGCAGCTCAACATTGAGCCTTTTGTTCTCACTGCCCAGTGAAAAGAGAACGGAATTCCTGAGTGGATGATTCTACCTCATTTGATCATCGTTTATAATTTCTTCCTTTGTTTCCTGTCGTGGATTTCCCTGGGAAAGAAAGAAAGAAGCTTTCCCTGCCTGGTGTATGATTTCCCTGCCCTTCTGCTGACAAGCCCAAATGGTTGGTGCTGACTGGTGATAATATTACACTCTGTGCAAGAGGCAAAGGGGAAATGACCTGTCAGCACCCAAATAATAAAACTTGCAACTGCCACATTTCACTGCTGATGACTTATTGTCAATACAGCTGTCAAATTGTCAAATACAACTGATGTTGTACTTCAGTCTTTTTAGAGCCTGTTTCATGCTGCAAAATCCTAAAGGAATTTTAAGACACATCCAAAAATTAAAGGCTGATTCTACCAATGTTTTGTCATGCCAGCGCTTGATGAAAATCTGTGCTAAAATCATGGGGGTGACTCATACGAGTGTCCGCAAACATCATAAGTACATTTACTGAGTGCAACGTGCACGCTGTCTGCAAGGTGGGAGTTTACATCTGTAAAACAGCCATCAAGAGAGCTGATAATAATTTTAAACAACTTGAGTGACAAACACACCGTCGCCTTCAGCTGCCGAACTTTTTGTTATAATTGCCATTTCGTGTTTCACATCCAGGAACATAAAGATATGAGAACTACCTGAAATGTTACCAATCCTCTGCATTTTTCCAGTTTGTCATTAGCTGCTCCTTTCACGTACAGATATTTCAGAAGACTTAAGGAATTCTGGCTCGAGCTTTGATATATGTAGACAGAAAGATAAAATACTGTTTAAAAGGATTTTAGATGAGTTTTCCAAAAATCTCACACACATGAAAAAAATAAATTTGTAATCAGAGACTGGCATGTTAAATAAAACTCACAAGGCAGTATAATAGAGGAGAGATATTCTGGGCAAGTATGGGCAATTCAACCTGCTGCTATAGTAGAAACTATAGACTGACTTCTCTACAGTGACTAAAACCCCTTGAGGCCTAATGTAATTTAACCTGCTTTTCTTAAGGAAGTAAGATCAGTGTAGGCTTTGGCAACATTTTATTTTTCACACATGATGAGTTAACCAGCAAAACATCCTGCCCTTTCTCACACAGAAGAAATAAACTGTATGATTTTCCATGAGAGTTTTTGTCTTCCATAGAAGATTTGGGAAAAAAAAAAAAGAAAAAGAAAACACAGAGCAAAACCCAGTCTAATCTCTGTTGAAAACATGATGTTTGGTAGAGTATTCATTCTTGTGGGAACTGAAATGAGATACCAAATTTTTAAAAAGATTTTTTTTTGGGGTGGGATTTTGTATATCCATTGTATCTACAGTTTTGGGTGTTTTTCATAACCTAGTCAGCCGCACTGACTAGGATGACTTAAAAATTACAGTCACTCACTACTCCGTGCCTTTCTGGCTTATAGAGGAGGTTGAGTAAGAAAAGCACAGGGCTGAAACACACGGTGTTCCCAGAAAACGTTTCTGATTCCCTCACGGATGCTCTGCAAGACATCTGACAAGACGGTGTCAACCTGCTGCAAAATCTGACTGGGTTTATGCATCACCTTTCTGTCTATAAAATGGAAAGAGTGCCTTTTTAGAACAGAAAGTCTTCAGGGCAGGGAGGGTGTCTTAGCAAGCAGTTGTACATTTCTTGGCAGGTTGGAAGCTTGGTTTCAGCACTGGCCTCCAGGCAAAACCTTAAAGGTAACGCAAGAGATAATGATAAACTTTGCTGCAGCTTCCCTGTGAAGCACCTGGGTGCTATCAGCGATCATTATCTCACTCTCTTGTCTGTTCGATGGCTACTGCATTGCTTGCAAAGTGCTAAGAGTTAAATCTATTGATGGTAGTTTCATATACCCACATGAAAAAAAGTAAATAAAAATTCAGATAACTGATAGTAAAACAGGTGTCAAAGGCCTCTGATCAAGGCCCTCACCTCTCCAGTGGAACAGTGCTACAGGAGACCCAGTTGTTAATGGAATTTTTGAAGAATCGGAATGGAAGAGGCAAGAGCTCAAATTTTGCTTCCCGGGGAGCAGTGACACCTGGATAAGTGGCGCCTGCTTCAGTGCAAAGGAAGATGCCAAGCACTCAATGGAATAATGTGAATGCTGGCCTTTTATTGTCTTGTCCTTCTTCTGTGTTTCCTGTCCTCTGGATGCATAAGTAATAAGATTTTTCTGTGTCCTGTCCTCTTGTACCATCAAAAATCAGAGCTCCCTTCCAAGGAAGTTGTTTGGAAGTGGTCAGGCAGAGTGAAGCCGGAAGAACAATGACAGCTGGAACTAAAGACTGGAAACACCTTTGAAATATGGTTGTACCCAGAAAGAAGATCAAGGGACTGCCATTCAAATAACTAGGTCTGGGGAGGTCTGAAAGAAAAGGCCATAGATACAGCTAGTTTTGAATAACAACTGTTCTAAAATATGCATTTCTGTCATGCAGAAAAATTTAATTTTATTTTCTATGTCTGTAATATTGCTTCTTATGCCTCCAGAAGGGGTGGCTAGAATGATTCTGGTGTAAGATGGTGTATATATAACCTATTGGTGTTCCAGTTTAAAATAAATTGGCTATATTATTTTAAATTACCCATATATGAAGTCAATCTTTAAAATCTCTGCCATCTGCCTTCAAAACATACACAGTATATCCTCTTAAGTACACGGAATCAAGAACTGTTAGGTAGATAATGATCTCAACATGAATGTGCTTGTAGCAGCAAAACCAGTTTCTACAGGGAGATGGACAATGAATATTGTCGTTTTCATGCGATTGCTGACATGGGAGTCTCCCTACCCTCTGGGACCTCGCTGAAAACAGATGTCATCTGGTACTCAGATACTTTGTTGATTTTTTACTTATATTTCAAGATACCTCCTGGATTTCAAGTCTGGGCCAAAAGATAACACAATGCCAAGTTTTTTCAGATTTAATCTTCCACTACTGAAGACGCTTTCAGTGTGACTTTTGGTGACAGTCCCACCTGCAAGCTGTGATTGTCATGCCTTTTCTGGGGCCACTGAAAGAGCAAGCCTTGCTGTGTGAGCCTTCCCTGATGACTGGGTATTGTATCCTCACACACCCTGGCTCGCCTCGCTGCCATGTTTCTGTTGCTTCCCTTAAGCTTTAGAAGTGCTAAGGAGAAGCTGAAGTGCTGTGCCCTAACCAAGAGTACGTAAAGCCCAACGAGTTCAGGTTCTAAATAAGAAAGAAAAAGTAAAGTAGTGGGTGAAAGGAAGTATTGGTAGCCCAATTTGATAGGTGAGACTCAAACTGAAGAGACATTAAAAGTCAGTTCCAGGAGGCACAGCAAGACCTTCAGAGGTAGCTAAATTCTTCAACTATTCCGTGAGAGTTACCTGCAAGTGGGTCAAGGTCCAAAACACAGTTCCTCTGCATCAATAAGTGGAGGTCAAACCTGAGGCAGGTGAAAATCAGAACACATCTCTTGCACCTGTGACAAACTGAATCTTAATACAGCAATGGGCTTTGGAGGTAGCTGTGGGGTGCTGAGACCGGCTTCTGCTGTACAGCAAAGACTCTGGCTGGCTAATTCTCTCCTGCTGCATTAAGCCGCATCTCTTGCAGGACACAACCATTCTTTTCCTGGAGAAGACTCAGCATCCTTCCTCCTTAAGCTTTAGCAAGCTACAGTTTTATTACTAGAAAACATCTGGGCCCACACGTATTACAGCATTGTTGTTATGGGCTAACACACAATCCAAAAGGAGACCAGCAGAGGTCTATTTTCTAGCTACTTTGATACGTGTTGGGTTTGTATAAGAATCAACCCAGGTTCGGGATAGAAAATCCTAAGTACTCTGTAATCTCTTGAAACTCTCAGCTTTCAACTATCTGTATTCCTTATCCCATTACTCTTGTATCTTCTTATCATTCCTCCTCACCTCACCGGTGTCCTACAGACACTGGATATTAGCTCCAGCCACAGCTCTACACCCATGGGTGAGCCTGACTGCTTTGACACTCTGCAAGAAGTCTGTCTGCCTCTTTTCATCAGGCTCTGCTATCTCTGTACTACACCACCCATTGGGTCTGTTTCCCAGGGTGGCACCAACTGACTTGCCTTATATTTAGCTACAGCAAGTCTCATGCTATTTCAAAATGTCCTCAGGTAAACTTACTAACTCCTCTGTCAAACCCATGAGTCAAGCCAGACCCCTTCTACTGTCTCACACGCTAAACTAGAAAGAAGGTTAGTCCTTAATATTCTTTTTTGATCAGGAGAGCCTGTGTATTAGATCAGACAACCACACCTACCTTAACACATCTGCTTGTTTGAGCTTTTCTCAACCAAACAACCACTAGGCCTCCAATAACCAGAGGAAAGAGCACACAGGGCTGCAACACCCTACACTGCAAAGAGAAAGTGGATTACAAGCCCCTTTCTTTAGCTAGGTCTCAGGACACAGGACAGACAGCCAGAACTAACTTCTCATTGCTAGGGTGCCTTCCACAGAGAGCCAGAGCTGTAAGAAGAGCTATCATCCCAACAAGTTCCCAGCATGTACCAGTGGAGAAGGCAGGATTTCTGTATAGATTCCATTGTCTTCTTTCCCCACGACCCTGTTCACAGAAATACAGGTAAAGATACTTTGGAAGTACTGGCTTCCATGACACGAGAGTTTGGATGTTGCCAGGATCAAGGATGAGTTTGGCCAAAGAGAATGAGCAGTGTGGGCTTTTATGAGAGATCTAATAAAGGGCAGCTGCATCTGGGGAAGAGCTAACATTAAGTAGGAAACAAAACCATAAAAAGCAAGTAAACCATGAAAAACAGTAAGATATCACATAGAAGTACAGGCAAGTGGACTTCCTCTCTCCTAGGTGTGGATCCCAGCTCATTCATCCTTTTCACTTCACCCATGCTTTGCTTGCTTGTGTGATCCTTTCACCCAACCAAGAATGAGGTGGGGGTTCATGACACGCATGGGAGGCAATCATCTGGGATGCAGTTGACTGGAGAAATGCAGAGAACTGTCTGTGGAGAAAGACAGAGGATAAGACCATTTCCTTCCTTGATGGATCAACCTCACTGGCTACCCATCTTTCTGTGTACTCCTTGGGGAGCTGGGCTGGTGTGCCTATATCCAAACTGAGCTCTGCAAAAGCCAGCATGAGCAGCTTTCTGCAAACCACCGTCTTGTTTCGTGTATGTGTCACGGAACTCTGCTTTCATCACAGCCCACTTTCTTTCCAAAGAGCTCTCTGTTCCTCCAGACCCAAGCGGAGAAAATGATCTGCACTGTCCCCTGCTTGCACTCTGGGGATGGCTCCAGATTCACAAATGTCTTCAGCCCCCACCTAGAACCTTTGAGAAGTCTTTCCCCAAAGTTCACACCACCTATTTAATTGGTAGCTCCTCTCACCTGGAAGCAGGACATATCTGCATTAGTACGTGCTCATTATTTTATTATTTGCTTTCCTGTTTTGCTCATAACTTTCGAAATGGTTTCTGAAAGATTTGGCATCTCTGTTCCCTGTCTACCTTAATGTCTACCTTAACCTACTTTGACTTGTGATGCTCAAGCAGACAAAAATCCCCTTGTGAGACTCGGGCATGTTTTCACAATCGTTGTGCTTGCCTGACGGGGGTGTTGGGAAACATCTCAATTACAGCATGTGCAAGTGCTCCGTAAGAGCAAACGACTCCCCAGCTTTCTCTGGTGTGTTAAGAGGCCTACTATAACTGTAAAAGGGAAAAAGCTCAACAGGAAAGGCAGACATGACCAGTTCCTTCCTTAGTCGGTCTCATTGACTTCAGCTCTGCCACTCTGAGCCACCAAGGGCAACAAGGAAGGGAAATGAGGGAAGTAAGTCGGGGCAATGAGCTGCACAGCACACACTCAGCTTACATGTTGCAGAATGACACACAAGCCCAGGCAAGTCAGAGCATCACTCAGGCCTGTGAACAGCAACCCGGGTGTTGCCAAAGTCCAAAAGCAGCCGTGGGCAGGTCACAGAATTCTGGAGTGGCCACAGAACCACCTGCATGGTGTGGAATGAGAAGGTCCCAAATTAATCCCCAGCTCATGAGACCTACCAAGAACAGCCTGTGCAGGCTGATTAGGGCACGATTCTGTTTCTCCTTGTTCTTGCTGCTTTTTGCTGCCTCATTATGTCAACAACACAGTGTAACGACAACAAATCTTTCCAAGCTCACTTTTCTACTCACGAAGAAAAAAGTGTGTCCCATCTGTAACTTACTGTGCCTCACTCTCTCTCTAGCAAAAAACAGAATGAGTCTACAAAGCTGCAGGTTAGCTACAAAATTCAGCCCACCAAATATCTACCAACAGACAATGGGTGGTTTTCTGTAATTTTGTGCTGCTGTTAGCCAGCTGTCAGAAAACAGCCCTTTGATGAAGCATGGGCTTCTGGACGGCAGTTCTCGAAGGCGTTTGGGTCACGCAGGCAGCACTTCTTTTTCTTTCAGACTCCCAGGGAGTTCAATGCAGGAGCATTCACTTGTGAGAGCAGCTGCTGGAGAGATGGCCCTTTGCACTTAGCGATCATTCAGGCTCTGCTATTGATTTCCTCTGCAACCTTGAGAAGTGCCACCCTTCCTGCTAATGTCTGCACCCATAACACGGCAAATATACGCCTTTCCTAACGGCAAAGGAGTTGGGCTTGAATTAAGACCTACTTAAATGAAGGTTCCACTGGACACATTTGGACAAAGGTGACAACATACTAAGATAGTAAGATATTCAGAAAAGGGGAGGCAGCTCTACTGGTGTTAGCATTCCCTTGCAAAGTCCTAAAAAGCATACAATTACATTTTTTTTTCCAAGAAAAGTGGGGTTTTTTCTGACTGTACAGGAGCTAGTTCACTACTGGACACTCGCACGCACAGAGCTCTGTGTGTCTGAATTGATTAACTGTCTATTACAGGATTTCTAAATCATAATTTATAGCTTATACTGTTACAGGGCTCTCCAAAGCCATATTTTCAATAGGCCATAGTCTCACGGATATGGGACAACTGGTATGTATTCGTGAGTTACCTGGCACCTGAACTTGACTGAATCAAAACACAGTCCCAAAGACTGAGGCTACTGATCTTGTCTTGACATACTCGCATGTCAAATGCACCTGTAAAAGAAATAAATTTGATTCAGATTAGCAAACCTAGGAGTAAGCATTGTGCATAGCTATTTGGTTAGCTAATCCAGCCAAAGGAAAAATTTGCCTGAAGGAACATGTCAGCAGTTTTCTCAACAAAGGGTGCTTGTGTTCCAGCTGAACTTCCAGCCTTTCTCTGGTTAAATCCCTGACAAATACTCCAGAGGCTAACTTTAGTTTGTAAAATGGGTTCTGACTAGGATGGTTCATCATTAATCCAGTTATAAGATAGATGCCCAGCTCTATATCGGAACTGAGAACATTCAGTACGTAACTGGAGTTTCCTTTTCCAAAAGTTTGGTGTTCATTCGACCAGAAAACAGTCATTAAAGGTCACTTTCATTCGCAAGAGGAAAAAACCCCAAACTTGAATCTTGTATAACTCAGGGTTATATAATAGTTTTGTGGCTGATATCATAATAGTGATTTGCTATTTTTGCTGCCACGTGACAGATGCCAATCCAGCTGCTCTGATCTCCCTCTGGGTGCAGCCTCCCCTCCCCCAGCGCCACCAGGAGGAAACGAGACATACAGAATAGCTGAACATTGTAGGAAAACAATCTGCTGTGAGCGAGGCACTTCGGTCCCCCAAGTCTGCATAGCTCTATGTGAATGAGGGGGATCTAAACCCTGCCTTTGTACGAGCAGCTCGAAGTTATAGAAGCAGCTCTGACCTCTCATGCACTAGAGTCATTCCTTTCTGTGTATAAAAAGAAACAGGGAATGAGTCAGAAATGGGGAGAGAGAGAATATGGGAAAAGGAGAGTCATGTTTCAGACCAGGAAAAGGATGGGGACAGAACACGGCTCTGTAGATCTGAACAGTGAGTTCAGCTGACCCTGTCACACCACTACGCAGGCAGCACACGCTGAGATGGTTTCCCGCATCGTACAGCTGAAAGCCAGAAAGGTGCCCTGAGAGCATTGGGGTGAACAGTAGAATTACGCCCCAAAGTTGTTGTGAAAAGGAGCAACTCCTTAATCCCGACTTGTCAGTTATCCCAGCCTGCCTCGCCCTTCCTTGCTCAATGTGGCCTCAGGATTCTGGCAAGGAAATTGAAAAAATACATGTATTCCCATCTTCCCACACTAACTACAAGTATTGCAGCACAACAAAAGCTCAGGTATAACCTTTTGCACTTTATTCTGTATATAAGAAAATTTTTTGTAGATGACAAAATCTGTTTTCACTCACTCCCTGTGAACTTGGAAATGAAATCTTTGCCCGAGTGGTTTTCTTCCGTCATACATTCGCACTGGCTTATTATTGCAGAAGAGCAGGCAAGTGCTGAGCTAAGAACGTTGGTTTGCCGTTGTCCGAATGGTCACAAAATGCTGAGTTTTGCACAAAATAACTTTTTACTTCAAAGTTTCTCAGAAGATCCAAGTTGTTTGCACAGGTTTGCTGTTCTAGGGTTGCTTACAAGTGCTGAACTGTAGAAGATGATCTTGTTATTACATGGAAGTTCCTAAGTGCTAGTGGGATGGTTGGTTTTTTGTTGGTTTTGGTTTTTTTTTTTACCCAAGTGAAATACTTGGTACCCAAGCACCAAGTATCAATTGTACTGAAAAAACGAATGATTAACCAAACTCTCCGAACCCCATTAAAGCTGTAGACAAAGGACATTGTAGAGAGGCTGGTGCTGGTCTCTTCTCACAGGGGATTAGCGATAGAACGAGAGGGAATGGCTTTAAGATGCAACAGGGTAGGTTTAGGCTGAACATTAGGGAAGAATTCTTCCCAGAAAGAGTGGTCAGACACTGGAACAGGCTGCCCAGGGAGGGGGTTGAGTCCCCATCCTTGAATGTGTTTAAGAATCATTTAGATGTGGTGTTGGGGGATGTGGTGTAGGGGAGAACTTTGCAGAGTGGGGCTGGTGGTTGGACTCGATGATCCCAAGGGTCTTTTCCAACCTGAATGATTCTATGGAAGCGAACACCTTAATTAATTCTCTGGTTCATTTCCCCACGTTCTTGTGACAAACGTAAGAACTGTAAAACAAAGTTACGACACTTACATTTAAGCTGCTAGACAGGATAAAAGAGTGGAATTACAACAATTACAAGTCAAGTCTTTAACAAACAATTTCTTAACCTATCTACAGTTAACTACATAAAAATCTTAGAAGTGATAGTATTCTTCTTATGATGAAGAAAATACCTCTCAATTGTCTCTCAACTGCAGGTTAATTCTGCTCTCATTTGTACCGTTTAAACAAAATAGCTCCACTTAGTTATATTGCTGTGGTATCCTGAGGAACCACAATTTGCTACTCAATTAAAACAGCTGAGCATTATAGATCAGATGCAAATCTGTCTTGCTATTTTACAGAAAGGCTTTACTGCTAAAAAAATGGCAAATCCAGCACCTTTCATGCCCTGCTACACACATCAGCAAGAATGAACTTTGTCTTCCTCGCTTTTAACATCCTCCAAATCAAATGAGAAATGGAACAGGAACATACAGGTAAGAAGCTGCATTTCGGATCTTATGAACGTGAGGAGATACTAATAGAGGCAACATTTTTTACAGGAACTGTGTGTGCTGCCCTAAGGCATTTTAGTGTAATTCAGGCATTGAAATCCCCAAGATGCCTATCAAAATATCACCTTTAGATAAGAAAAAAGCAGCCCAGGAGTAATTTACCTCAAGGATAATGACATAAAGAAGTAAAGTTAGAACTGACACTAAAGAAGCAGAGCATTCCCCTGGCAAAGTTCTTGGAATTCCTTCATAAAATTTCAAAATACTTTATTAATGAGGATTTTAAATTACTGCTTCATAATGGACAGACACAGGCCTGTGAAGAAGCCCTGCCTTATGCATGGACACAGAATTTTAGAGTTATGGATGTTGAGCTAGTCCCTTCTGAGATATGCAAAGATGGTGTTGTCTCATTGCAACACCTCTCTCAGAATCTAGAATTTTATGCTTTTCTTTACAAGTATTTAATCATTTATTACCCAGAACTACAAAGCTTGAGGCTTTTCCATCTAAAGATGACGTTGTATTAATGTTGTCAACACGAAATTGCTGCCTCCGTGCTGTTTTCAATTACTGTACAGTTGGAATTAATTATTATGACATCTGGGTGCTCCAATTTGTGTGATTCACTGAGTTCACTGTCTAGCAATTTGGCGGTCAAGCTCTGAGCAGTTGGTGTGTGAACGGGCACCACACCATAACGTTCACTCCTCGACTGTTTCTGCAGCTGAACTCCTTCTTTCCCACTCCCTCTTCTTTTCCTTGAGCCTCTTCTTTCTATGGGGCAGCCCCATCTCGTTCCATGGACTCTCAGGCACCAAAGTGCTGTGCAGCTTCTGGGATGTTGCTGTTCAATGCACACATTTTCACTGTATGTTTCCACATTGCTTTCTTTCATTGCACATTTCCATGGAGCGATGTTTGGGATACTGAGGTCTTTCCACCCTGTTTGTGAAACACTGTTCATCCAGTTCCTAGAGGGATGTAAGCTTGAATATGAGTAAACAGAACGTAACCAACCCTTCCTACCAACCTCCTAGTTTACATCAAACTTCTACTTACTCTAAACACATTTCTGCCACTGACAAAATGTTTCCCCATCGTTTTAGAAATATTTATGTGAGGGAGTGATAGCTAGCAGAGAAAGTGACCTATAGATAAGTGTCTTCTTGGAAAGGTCTGCCATTTAAATAGCTGGCCCAGGATTCTCCCTCCCTCACTGTGCAGTAACAAGAAGAAAAGCTCTGTAGAGGGTTGAACTGCAACTCTATGACCTGTATGATGGCCCCATCTGGCTGTGTCCATAACTGTCCATACCTTGGAAAACATAAGGATAACACTGGCTGTGGTGGATGGTGATAAAACCACTGCTTAGTGTGTTCCGGACTGTAAAGACTCTGTCACTGCTGGTGGCAATCTCTGCTTTTAAGTTCATATGGCATTTCATTTAACTTCAGCCTGTGGAGCAAGTTCTGAGGACAGGCTGTGTCTTCTTACTGGTACCCACCATTCAGGGCCACGTCCCTCCTTTTGGTGTAGGGAAGCCAATGGTCAGAGTGTACCCTCTCCCCAGAGGAAAGTGGGAAATTTGCCCCCATTTTTACAATCCCGTGCACTACAAGTAGGTCAGTGAATCATCCCAGTGACTCGCTGTGGTGTCTGTTGATTACAAGCTCTCCAGTGGATGCCTGTTCTCCAGAAACATTGTTGCATAGGCCAGGACTTCAGGAAACAGGTTTATAGGACTTTGGTGGTTTGAAATAAGAAATGGGATTTACAAAACATTATCCCAAATTCATAGAAAAGCAGAGTCATTCCTTTTAACTCATTCTCTGGCTCTACTGATCAATGCCCAAGAGAGGAAGACAGGTCACCAGCTTGAGTTTGCAATCTGCAGCTGGCAAGAGTCTGCATCATTACTTTATCATGACATGCCATTACCCAGCTGTAATATAGCGTGTCACATGCTGCATCAATTGGGAGCCTGATAGTGACCACAGGGAGCAAAATCCTCATCTCAAATGCTTTAGAAAAAGATTTTGTTTAAATTAATGACATTTTCAAAATACAATGTTTTATGGGCCCTATGATTTCCTATCTGAATCCATGCTTCAATCCTTTTCCCAGTAATCAGGACGGTAAAAAACATATAACTGAGACTCTCCACTGCTCTGATATACCAAGGAACGCTGAAGTAATACAGCAACCGCAGAAAGTCTTGCCATGAAGTTGTGAAATTTGGCAATACTGACACACTGGAGGGTGGC
Source organism: Nycticryphes semicollaris (assembly GCA_013400055.1). Classification (NCBI taxonomy): domain Eukaryota; kingdom Metazoa; phylum Chordata; class Aves; order Charadriiformes; family Rostratulidae; genus Nycticryphes; species Nycticryphes semicollaris. The sequence continues at coordinate 223,602 of VXBJ01007472.1, read as the reverse complement.
TTGCTGCTCCCTCACAGTTAGCTCATAGGAGCATCCAGCCAGGCGAGGACACCGAGTCACTACACAGACTCCTTTGGGCCCACTTTGTGACACGGTGTCTATGTAACAGTTCAAACGTTTCCATGGTTTCGTTAAACATGACCGGACCTTGAGCCTTGGAGCCAGCATGAGCTCAATATTCTTGGGGTTCTTTTGCTTTCTTTACCATAACTTTCACAATTTCTGAAATTAAAATCCCCTTTCTAGGGGCAAGTGTTCCCTGGGTCTGTGCTGCTGGGGTGGAGTTGGGGGTGCAACATTGCCAGGCATCTAATTTTCAGAATTCTTCGAATTCTGCGTATTCAGCCTCAGGAGAAAGGAATGGCTTGCATGACTTGATTGTGTCTGATTTAATTGATTAAATCACTCCTTTCCCAGGAGTAGAGTGCCTTGTAACTGGGTTTAGGAGCAGAACCACTGACTTTCCTGTGCAAGTAAGAACTGTGACATGTTCAGAAGGTAAAGAACAAAACAAAAACAAAAACAAACCCAAAAAAAAAGGCAATGTAATCAATACCGTGAATTAGAAACCAAATGTTGCAGAATAGTTCTGGTTTGCCAGCTGCAGCCCTGACTGCTGTCCTCAAACTCTGCCTGTCAAATCCTTGGGCTTCCAGACTTGTGACAGACACATCACTTCCCCCGCAGACCACTTCCACTTATTAACAACAGGATATTGTCTCTGGGAGAGACACGTGCTCTGCTTGGAGCGCCAGCCTGTAGGAAGGAACACTTCCTCTTAGACCTTGGAGCTTTTCAACCTAGTGCTCTGCCATGATGGTTCTTCTCGGTTTTGACCACTGTGTCTTCTTCTCACAGCAAATAACCAGCACTAAGATAAGTCCTTCATTGCAATATTCACTTGTGGAAAGAAAAAACCAAAAGCCCTCCAAACTATGACAATGCAACATAAATATCAATGCTCCTTTGGAGCTACGCTGAGCTTGCTGGCATGAACCTGTAACAGGTTCTTTGTGTCCTCTACCACACTGTCACTAAGGGGCTGCTGCATCATTAACACATCTGTGCACAGGGGCTGTTGCAATGTCTGCAGAGCGTGGATGCTTCTCAGCAACACGCTGATGTAAGAATTACCAGTGACCAACAGTGCCTGGATGATGGTTCGGATGACAAAAGTTAGGCCTAGCAAATTTGGCACGCTCTCTTGGTAAACCTAACAGATTTGCACATGGGAGGAGACATGGTACCGTAAAGGGCATGGTCCCTAAGCCTTAACCCCAAAATCGCTACTAACAGTGAAATAATAAAACAATTATTTAGAAGCACCACCTACAGTGACACTTATGGCCTAATGTTACATCTGTCAGCTGCATTTCTATTACAATAGCTTGTTTTTACTGGCTGGGTTATCTTGGCCAAGGTCTGATTCAAGCCATGGGGAAAGGAAGAATTCTAAAAACTCTGTAACGCTGCCAGGTCTTTCTGTAAAAAACAATGTTCTCAGGGGATGGGGAGGGGGTTCAAATGTGTAGTGATTTGACCTCTTGACAGTGAAGTCACTGTGAAGAAGTGACAGCCTGTGACTAAGGAGATCAATCACACAATGGTAACAAGATTCTCCACTGTGAGATGGTGAAGCAATATGTAGAGATGTCATTGATGACCCAATGTCTGTTCTCAGAAGAAGTGATGGCTGGAAAGTGACAAGTGGGTTTTTGAATGGGAGCTATCAAGAAAAAACTTCAATATGGACCTGAACATAAGACTTAAAAAATTCTTTTCCATCCGTCATTGAGCTGTTTCATTGTCTCACTGCGTTGTAGCCACTCTACAACAAATTACTTCTACCCTGAACGTCTGGGTGCCCTAATGTCAGGGACATTGCTGGCACTTCTCCATCTGTTGCAGGATTAGCAGTCTGACTCCATGGTATTTATGTTCAAGAGTTTTGACAACTTTATCCTCTGGATTTGCATGGCTGAGTAGGCAGGCTGCTAAAAATAATCAAATTGTTTCCACTCTACCATGGTCACTAGGTGACAAACAAGAATTTGAGGAGAAATTCCTAAAGCTGCCCGGGTTATACAGTATCGTGATGAAGTATAAACACTGCAGCGTTGGTTTGGGTTTTTTTTTTTTTTTCCCAGTTAAAATTATTTTAATGTAAAAACTCTGGTTCAGAAATGCATTTGAACAGATTTTTCATTTCCAGCACATATGACTTACAGGCAGATCTGGAAAAGCGTGATTTCTTGAACCAAGACAATATGCATTTTAATTACACACTGCATTCATACCATACTGGCTTGATTATCAGGTAATCTCAAATTTAAGATGATGTTTAATTTTCGCAAATCAGAGATGAAAAATGAAGAAGAAATTATTAACCTTTATTCTGATTTGCTGCTCCACAGTCCTCCTGCCCCTGCAGTCCCTGCAGTATATACACAGGGCGTCTTCCCCAGCCCTGGCCATAGCCCCACACAACTGCTTCCCCTTCTGGTCCCACTGGGATCCACAGAGCTGGTTGATCCAACTCCCTGTGCCACGCTGCGGCTTCCCAGAGCTCTAGACTGAGATGCTGCTAACAGAGAAGGGGCAATGCAAAAGGGTCACCCTGACTGTACAGTAACAACTGAAGAAGGTCAGGCTATATTTCCTTCTGGGTGCAGGAGGTCGACTGATCTCTCAAAGGAGAGGCAATAGATATACTTGCAGCACAATCCCATATGACATTCCCATCGGGAAGCTAGTGAAATACAGTCTAGCTGGATACTGCTATGGTGTAGTTCTATTATATGAAGAAACACATATACAGTAGAGTCCACTGTGTTTTGCTGGCAAAAGGAAAAACCATTTATGTCAGTTCCCACAGCCCTGGTACCAGCCAATTTCTTTAGTAACAATTTGGATGACATATTGGAGATAACAGCTATCTGTCACGGTGCAAAACTAGGGGGAATTGCAAGCACTCTGCAGAGCAGGGCAAAACTTCAGAATTATTTTGATTAGGGCAAGAGAGAGCTTGAATGCAGTACGATAAAATTCAAGAAGGAAAAGAGGAAACTACCATCCTTGAGAAGAAAGAATGAAAGCATACCAATTCAAAATGAAGAATAATTGCTTACTAGCAAAAGAGCAGGGAAGCATTTGGACAAAATGTCACACACTGAATAGGGACCACTAATGTGATGGCTACAAACCCCAGAAATCTCAGCTTGTTCTAAATTATCAGTTTTGTTGCGGATTAGAGAAGGGAGGATTAGTACAAACACTGCAATACTATGCAAAAAGCTCTCAAAGAAGTTGGCTGGGGAGGTTTTAAGTCCCATTCACCAGAGATTTGAACACAAATGAGTCTCAGCAATTTATATCTGATTATATGTGTTTATACCTAACACTACCTCAGTGAGGAGGTTACTTGACCTCTCATGTTCTCTTTCATTTTCACATTTCTGGTATCATTTGAGTCATATAGGAAAAAAAGAAGCACGGAATTATGGTGACATCCGTAATCTGAGAGAGACTAGAAAGAGCCAAGAGAGAGCACAGATCATAAAACTTTGGATTCTCTGCTGAAAGAAATACCTCTTCTCCCCATCCCGTACACAGCTCTAAGCACTGAGCAAATTGATATGCATTCCCGAAACTCTCAGGGAAATTCCCAGCTTCCTCCCCCTTTTTATACACTGTACATTAAGAGCCAAGACTGGTAACCTATTGTTACTGAAACCTGGATGAACTGTGGGACAATTAGGGCAGTAATTCCAAATAGTCTCATGTTTTAATAGGGGTTATTGACAGAGGACGTGAGGCTGCCTTTGTCTGCCAAGGACACCTGTTCCTTTGTGGTGTGAGAGAATCCATGAGTCCTCTGTGTCAACGTTTGTAACTCAGTCTGCCCGCCGTGAAGAGAAAAAGAGCAGTGACAACCCAGAGCCATACCTGAATTCCACTTGGGGTATGAAGGCAGCTGTTTGCATTCCTTTTCTCAGCCGTGGGCAGCACAGCCCATGCAGGCTGGCCTGCACAAGAGACAAGTCACAGATTTCTTATCCTGGCACACTAAATGTTCCCCACAGCAAACCCGGCAAACCTGTTCTTTGGTTTTTGTTCTAATTGCCGGTGGAGTCGATATGGGTTGGGGTTTCACCAGGTGGGGTTTTAAAAACCAGTTTGTCCTTGACCTAGCACCGTTCAATATTTTCAAAACAGCAAGAAGGGTGGAACAGAGGCTGTATTTATTTAACATGCAGGGTTCAAATACTGGCGAAGATCAGTTTAGAGCTTAAGGCAATTTTGGCAATCTAGAAAAACAATTAAGAACAATAATAATGCCAACAATGCCAACATCTTTTGGCAAATGCAAGAAAATCAGCTTCAGTGAGAAGATGGCACAGGCTGGGATAGCGCTATCCCTGCAGGAGTTCAGTGGGAATACAGCTCAAGGTTCTAATCATCCACAGGCTGAAGATGAGCCAGTGACATCATGCTGTTGTGAAAAATGCAGACGTTGTGCTCCGGTGTCTACACTGGAGTATTGCCTGTACGACACGTGAAATCATCCTGCTTCTCAGCTCACTTAGGCGTTCACAAAGCTCACAAAGCAACTAGAACTACACAGTTCCAGGTGCTCAAAAAGGACGTGGGTCAGTAAGAGACAGAAGGAGAGTAACTAATGTATTTAGAGGTTCAGGGAACACCACCTGTGAGCTGAGATCAGACACGCTGCATTGGTCACGGACAAAGGCCGGGGAAGGGATGTAAGAGCAGTCTTAAAGTACGTGAGGAGTGTAGAAATAAAATGTCTAAATGCCTACACTAGACAGGACAAGAACTAATGGGATTTCAGTTGCAGTGCCTGTAATCTAAGTTTTCATTGGAATAAATTGATGAGGAGCATACATTGTGTTTATTATCATATGGTTTAAAGCAGGTGAAACAATGCCATAGAGAGTGTGACCCTGCTTTTGGACAGAGGAATGAACCTAAGGTTCCTTAGAGTATGATTTGTTTTATAATTTAATGAAAGAAAGACTAACACAGGGCTTTGTGTTGTAGATGTCTCGTTCCTGAGTTTAGGGCTATGAGCAAAAACAAATCTAAAAAGTGATGTACAACCCACTGCCTCTCAGACAACTTCCTTCTCACAAGACCATGCGGATGTGAATGTTACCAATTCCTGTCACAATATGCAGAAATATAAAAATACTAACGTGGGAAAAAAAGAACCTCAAGCAAATAATCTTCTTTCCCTTCAGTCTTTGACACAAGTTCCTTCTGTCCACACAAAAAATATTTCTGGTTTATGCCTATTGTGGAAAAGGAGGAGTGTTCGACACATTAACTACAACTCTTTCTAACATTACTCCTTCCAGAAATTAATTCCCTGCCTTATATTATAATGCATTATGCAGCCCAAAGCCTCTGTGAGACAGTGTCTTCAGATGCCTAGGAAACAGTTAATCTTTTAAATTTGCTATGACTCCAGGTTCACCTAATTTCCCCATGCCTCAGTCCCTACTTCCTGGGAATACTGCGAGGTTAAAACCATGACTGCCAAAGAAAAGTCACTAAACAGACACATTACAATATACTTAAACCAGTCTTTTCCTTGTCAATACATAAAAAACACAGCTTTTTAATTAGCAATACTTGAGCAGCATTTTATTTTGGTTTTATTTGGAAGATGCCTCCAGTAGTCATAAAATCTCGAAAGGATCTGTAAACCAGGAAAAGTGTCACTGCTGGCTTTCCTTTTCTTTCCTCATTTAGTAAAAATGGCTGTTATAATTGCTAAAAGAACTTTAATGAGTTGCATACGGTAAGAGATACTTAGAGTCAATAAAAACGTTTTCCACATCAGAACATCTGAAATTAAAGATCCGTTTTCACAGCTGGAAGTATTACTATAATAAAGACGCTTATGGAAGCATTTCTATGCAGACTGAGGATTCAAAATAAGAAAATAATAAAGTATATATAAATCTCATCCAGATTCAGGGTTCAGGATACTGAGGTCAAGGGCTTGGACCTCAGTTACCAATTATATTCCTGCAAAGAGCAGGCTTCAGAAGAGAAGGAAACAGACTTTCCACCATCTGCTAAGCAACCAGCTTTATGCAGTGCAAGCGCTACAACGAGTAGAAGAACTTGGATTCTGACAGGGAACATGGACTGAAATCCTGCAGCCAGGGAGCTCTTAGGTGCTTGGCCAGGCAAAAGAGACCACCAGCGTGGACAGAACTTCTGCTGCCTAAAAAAAATCACTCTGAAAAGACAGGTATCCTCCCTTCAGCTTGATTTAGACAGTTGTAAGAAATTAAATACTGGTGGTGTAATATGACAACTTTTGCACGCTTTTCTGCACCTGAAATAACTGCTTGGAATGAACTTTCCTCTTGGCCTCTTCAGATCAATCAAAGTTTGTGACTATGCAAGAAATGTCAAACATAAGCTGTGTTCTTAAACGTAAGGATATTAAAAGAGAAATTGCTGAACAGGAATGGTTTTCTAAACAAGGCCTCCAAAGTAATAAAACACAGAAAACCAGAGATGGTTACAGAGGACAGACCCAGCAACCTCAGTTCTGAAACCAGCGCCAAGAACAATACCGGGGACATTGACTCATGAAGAACTGTTTGAATTCCCCAGTAAATTACAGCACATCTGCATTATATCCTGGCCAACAGCCAGACTTGGAGATTTTATCTTCTTCTTTTTCAAAACTCCTTAAAATGACTCTCAGGCAATCGCAGGCAAAAACTGAACTGAGTTTAGGAAATACAGGACTGTGTTGGCTAAACTGGCTGAAATAAGCTGAAGGCAGGTAACTAGTAAGCGTGCCAGCTTCAGACCAGTAGCCCATTTAGAGAGTGTCTCTGGAGATTCACTTTAAGCCAAGTTCATTTGACAAAGGCAAGCAAAAGTTGCTTCACCCAAACAGAAATTCAAATAGTAATATGCAGATCTGTCTCAGACTTTTAAGAGCATACCTTGAGTTTTGAGAGTGTACTCACAAATGCCCCTTTTGATGCAGACTCTTAGCCTGAAACATCTTTTTTTTTCAGTATATTACTGGTATCTGAGAACCAAGGACATTACAAGGTCATTTATAGTATTAACTGTAACAATGGCTACCATGACAGTCCCGTGATTTTGCATACAGCAAGAAATCTATTACAGCCCAGTAAAAGAGGGACTGCACTTTAAATAGGTTTGGTTGTAATGTTTACACTGAAGGCTTTTTTGATTTGCAAATATTTAATGAGTCATTTCTGATTTCTTCAGAGGTAGTCATTGGGTCATATGAACATGCCATAACATTTTCACAAATATCTGAAAATTATTTGAATGAAATCTCACAAACAATTATGCTTCTATATGTTTCGGTATTTGCCATGTTGATTCAACAAACTCCATTTGTGCTCTTCAGCACAGTTTTGTCTAGCATTCATATTGTTATAATCATAAATTTATATTAAGCAATGCCAGGATTGCACTCAAGATACTTCAAACTATCATATGATATTTGGCACAGAAAAGAGAAAGACTTGTGTAATCAATACTAGGTTTTTAAAACTAGTAATGAAAACAACTTGACAGCCTTCTCCATATATTCATAATTTATGGGAGTATTCTTTTCTTTCCTAGGTTAGGCTAAGTCTCTGAACATGTCCCTAAAATATGCAACTTTGCCATGAATTGCCTGAAAAAATTAACAGAAAAATCAACAACTGAAGCCAAATCTGAGAGGAAGATTATTTCCATGCCAGAACAAACTAGTAAAATCACAAATTAGTTCCATATCTGTAACCATATGCCAGTATGGGGGAAGAAAAACAGGAGGTCCAAAAAGCCATTCATTTTTTTCCATTCCAGATATTTTTTGGTTCTTACCGCATGAATATTTAACTTCTTTATGATACTGAAATCAAAATTTCAGTACATTAAACTACAACATCTGGCTCATATTCGTTCCTCATTCTACTGACAGACACATTCAAAGAATTCTCAAGTAAAAGAAGCAAAGATTTACCCCTGCAAAACCTGTATTCTTTCATCCTCCGAGAACATAATCTTCCAGTGTTCCTTCTGGTTTAGCTACAATTTCAAATAATTGTTGGGAATAAAGGTAAGGTTTTATGATACAATACTCTGAGTTAACCTTGGAACATTTTTCAACATAAGAGCAATGCTTACTAGTTCTGATCCTCTTCAGCAGCAGCAATATGTTATTTTTTTAACATTCCTATATTTCATATCAAAGTTTACTCAGAAGTTTCAGATGCTGCTTACCTCCTAACAGCGCTACTTCTTTCCGAACTACTGGTTTAATCAGGCACCCCTCTTTTCGATAACTCATTTTACGTATATATTCCAAAAATTAATAGAGAGGACAGAAACATGAAGTTTGTTTGCAATCACAGCAACTGACTGAATATTCTAACTGTGTTGCCTAAACCCTTGTGACCCACTAGGGTAACCAAATCGGTCATGGGTTTGCCTTTTCCGATAAATTTAACCTGACACATGGTTATTTTGTTTGATTTTACAATATTAACCATTTTCTCAATTATTTGTAATGATACCTTCCCTCTTAATGCCTGCCATAATTTATACTGCAGTTTACTGATTTCATTTGTCATAGACTTCTGTGTGGCTTTAGTGGATTTTCAAACCTCACCATGTAGCCAAAATAATGCTTTGGAACACAATGGGACAAATGTTTTTTTTTTTTTTAAAATTTCTCTATTTTGCTCTAATTCCTTTTAAAAGAATTTAAATTAACTGAAATTGAGCAAACATGGATAAAGAATCAAATACCACCCTGTCATACCAATGTAATGCCTCTTTGAAACAGCACAAGTGTCAGATCAATCAGGCTTCAATGCTGTAGAAGTGGGCTACTGAAAAAGGAAAGTCAGATGGGGAAAACCTAAACCAAAATCATGAAGTTCCTAAAGGAGTGTGGGTGCAGCAGTCAAGCTCTGAAGGTGTAAATTCAAAGGAAAGACAAAATATAATTTGCCTGGTGGAAAATAGTCATTACTAAATTGTAAATAAGAGAAGAGAGACTACAATGTACGGTATGTGGTATCTGTGCAGAGGAAATGAATAAAGTTGACCCTACAAGGCTGATAGTCAGATTCAGTCCCAAAGCCACTCAAGTCACATCCTACTTTGTTTGGAAATGCAGCCCACAGTCATGTAAAGCAAGACAGGCTTAGCGTCAAGTCGTGATTGCATAAACTTATTTACAAGAGCATAAATAAAGGAAGCAGCATGAAAACTATGTTGAAAATCTGACCAATGTTAGACAGCCCTCTCACTCATGCTATTGCAATCGTCCCTCTGCTGTGGCCATCGGTAAACTTGAATGGGGGCACATACCTGAAAGCTATTCCTTGCCATCAATAATACAGAATATGCAAACGAGGCTTAGTTCTATGGTGGATCTGAGGAACGAGTCATATGGGGGGTAATTAGACAATCAATAGGGCCGCAAGCATCTGGAATGTACTCTTCTGTGGATTCAAGCTGAGATAAGGTGACAACTGAGAAGAGGCCATATGGTATGTCCTTCTAAGGACACACGAGCGTACTTCAGGAGAGCTGTCCTATTTGCTATATATTTGAAATGTCAAGCAGTATTATGAAGGGGAACCTTATTCTGAGTTCGGCACAATAAATAAATTAATATTTCAGTGATGTAAAACTTGGATTTCAAATTATTAGATAATTGTATGGAAAATGGCCAGTCAGTCCTTCTTCTGGCACCAGTACTATCAAAAGAGGCACGCTCTGCCCACAAACTTGGGGAAGGTTGCTTACTAAACTGTACTTGCACAATATTATATCCAGTTTTCTTATCCAGAACTGGCATGTCATGAAGTCTGTTGGCAAAATAGTTGCACTTTAAGATGTAATTTACATATCTCTTGCCAGCAATTGAAACATTGGTACTAAAAGCTACTGCACGGCAGACCGTCACTGTCCATTTAAACATCTGTGAAACATCAAAAGAAACTCACACGAAGAGTTTTCTTTTTCTTTCCCCAGTTTATGTGACTGAACTCTGGAGCTTAATTCTGCATCTTTTGTATATAATAAATTTAAATATAGAAAAATCTGCTCCTTGAAAGTTTTTGAGTAAGTAAACCTCACACAGCTGCGTGACTGCAGGTGTCAGTATCTATTTGTGCACGTCAGCAACAACAAAATAATCGTATAGATCAGCTCCTGACAAGGACAGTAAAGCACATACACTTTCAATATTGTTAAAGAGAAGAGATAGGTCTGTTGCATGGGCAGAACACAGAGCTTCGAGTCATACAGCAATTCATTAACTCACAGAATCACAGAATTGTCACAGTTGGAAAGGACCTCTGAGATCACCGAGCCCAACCATACACAAAAACACAACCCACACCCTACAATCTCAGCCACTAGAGCATGCCCTGAAGTGCCACATCTACACATTTCTTCAATACCTCCAGGGATGGTGACTCAACCACCTCCCCGGGCAGGCTCTTCCAGTGCCCAACCACTCTTTCAGTGTACTTCACTTTTGAGTAAAGTAATTCTTCCTAATATCCAGTCTAAACCTCCCCTCCTGCAACTTCATACCATTTCCTCTGAACTCTGCCAGTAAGATCCTTCCTGGGTTATCAAATAAGTGCTGTAAGCTTAAAGAGCTCATATGAATCTCAGAAAGCAAGGAGTTTTAATGCCCATAAAATACTGTGTTGTTCTTGGTGAGGAAAAGCTAATGAAATACACTGGTTGAAGAGCAGCTGTTCATTACTCCTCCCTGAGAGCTGGAAAAGGATCAGTATTATGTGCAACTTAGGAATACATCTGCAAGATTTACAGATTTTAACTTTGCAAAATTTCAGATGAAAAGAAGCTTTCAGGTTGCATTAGAAAGAGTTAACAATGCCAAGTGAGTAGGTGTTTTTAAGGATATTTCGGTACTAGCAGAAGTCTTTGTGCAGGTACTACTGTGGAAGAGGGTTAAGGATACTAACATATTTTGTTTAGCTCACAAAATTATTATGTGCTCAATCTGCAAAGTGTTCCAAATAAAAACTTCTGCCTAGGCCAAGAGGGAGGAATTGTCTCAAGAGCATGAGAAAATAGCATGATAAATCTCATTGAACTCCAGCTCATGCCAGCAGCTCGCTTGAAATAAGCATAAAGGATTAAGGCAAGAACTGTCACAATTTTATCTTCTGAACCCCTAGCCTTAATTGTACAATTTGCATACATGCTGAACAGCCTTTTGCGTGAAATATGTGGGATCTGCCAAATATCAGACAGGGAGAAATACAAAATTATCAACATTGAATGATCCTGGCTTGAAGAACATTAGCCCAGCTTTTCACTGGGTAGAGATATTAATCATAGGAAGGAAATCCTTATCAGCACTGGGAGAAGGGGTATCTTTATCAGTCAAACAGCAAACACAATATCCTATTCTTTCCTCTTCGTCATTAAAATTAACATCTCCAGAGAAGTGGAAGTCTGATTCAGAATTTCTGCAGTTTTTTAATGACTAAAAAAGTCAGGAAATGGGAACAGTGATACAAATAGTACCTACCTTTCATCTTCCTAGGGATGGAAGTTCTCCCCTTGAGCGGGCACAGTACTTCCCTGAAAGACAATGCATGTGATGGGTGTCAGGGCACCGTATAGATTCATGTCATCACTCCCCTCACACTTAGTGGCAATTACTCCAGGAAATACAGAACTAGCCAGGAGTTTAAACCCACTCCTATTTTATTATTTTATTTTATTTTATTTTATTTTATTTTATTTTCACAGACTCACAGAATATCAGGGATTGGAAGGGACCTTGAAAGATCATCCAGTCCAATCCCCCTGCCAGAGCAGAAACACCCAGATCAGGTCACACAGGAACGTGTCCAGGTGGGTTTTGAGTATCTCCAGAGAAGGAGACTCCACAACCTCTCTGGGCAGCCCCTTCCAGTGTTCTGTCACCCTCACTGTGTAGAAGTTTTTCCTTATATTTAAGTGGAACCCCTTATGTTCCAGCTTGCACCCATTGCCCCTTGTCCTATCATTGCCTGTCACTGAGAAGAGCCTGGTTCCTTCCTCATGACATTCACCCTTTACATATTTATAAACATACTTATAAACATTTTATTTTATCTATGTTATTTTTTTACATTAAATACATAGATAGAATAATGGACACTGACAGAAAAGTGAGATGGGCCTTAAGGAGGGGTACAGCAGTTTGCTCTGGAAGAGAAATGAGAGCTGTTTTGACCAGAAAAGAAAGCAAATTGGTTTCAAATTATGTTTAGCTGTATACTGACAAAATCGTAAAGATTCTAAAAGTTAGTACTCAACTTCCACGCTCCAAAAGGTCTCAGTGTTTATCCAGACTTTAGAAAGATGCTGGTTTTATCAAAATTGAAGTACTATCCTTCTTCCCAGGAGGCTCCAAGCATACCTCTTTACTCTTTCTAGCAGGCACTAGAATACCCATTGCACCTTCTCTTGTCCCAGCAGGACACAATATTTGCTTTCTTCTAACACACCCCTTTGGATCCCCACTGACTTTGAGGAGTCTTTTTGCACATAGAGCAGAGGAAAACTGCTCAATTTGCATCTCCTAATTAGTCTTGTATTACCCTTGTTAGGTGCCTGGGGAAGTGTCCTTTCTTCTCAAAGGAAAGCATCTTGGAGTTCATTTAATATTCCCTATTAGTACTCAACTAGCTATGTCCTTAGAGCCTGAAAAAATGCGGGCTTCAGTCATCTACACTTTGAGGGCAAGAGGAAGACTAGTAGGTCCTTAAGCCTTTTCTCTTTCCCTTGCAAGACATATCCAAATGAAAATGGGTAACTGATGGCAGAAGAATTGTTTAAATCCTTCCAGCCCTTTGGATACTTGGCACATGAGAGATGTTTGACAGATAAACTCTGTAAAGGTTTGAGGGTGCAATGATCGGGATTTCTGTGCAGGAAGAAGTTCACTACCCATCTTTCCAGCTCAAGGGCAGGCATTCTACAGAGGTTTGGGGGTTTTTGCTGCTGATTCACAACACCTACTACGATAAACCAGCAAATGAAGATTCTTAAAACATGAGCCTTGGTTACTCTAACATCTGTATTCTATGGCAGCCTTATTCCATATAGTTAAATGTTACCAGCTGCTGAACTTTGCCTTCCATACAGGAAGCTGTTTTCCCTAACGGGGCTCTTTTTTTTAGGACACTTCAACTGAAACTGAAAAACATTTTGCTTGTAGGATGTAGTCTCTGTAAATTATCTGACAGAATAAAATATAAAACTATCGATACTGACTGATCCTAGTTCAAAGCACAACGGTCCAGCTTTTCGTCTTGTAGAGATGTTAATTACAGGAACTGAGCGGTAACTGGGCAGATAATACTGCTGAAGCTGGGAAGCACCAGATGAAACTGCTGCCGTTAGGTATGCAGAGATTTTTTTTAAAAACCAAAGTTCTATTTCTCAAGTGCTGTGCTCTCCGAACAACTAGTGGATAAATATATTTCTGGCAGCCAGTAAACGTTCCAGCTAGAACACCAGTGTCATGCCTCAGTGAAAAGTAAACAGCTCCTGATTTACTCCAATGTCTTAAAGAGAGGACGGAGTTCATATACTGGACAATAAAACGAAAAGCCCTAATTTCCACGGAAATTAACACCACATCATACCATAGCAAAGACTGGTTTTGACAGACATGTCGTCTTTAAGATTGGAGGATTGGAGATCTCAATTTGTCAGTATTCCAATACACAAATCTATTAGGTGAGCAGATATCTATAAGCAATGCTCATTTTAAGAGAGCAGAGATATATAGGAATTGACTTCGCAGCTGATGGAAATGATTGGGAAAATCTTTCTAATACTGCCATTGATTTCTCTTTCCAGATTTCATTTTTATGACCTTGATCATCCCATACCTTAGTTTCTCATTTACCACCCCACTGAGTAATGGTGTATATGTTGAATCGTGCCTTTTTTGAAAGCATGACTTTCTATGCATTTATAAAATGATTAAGACAAACAAAACCTATTCTAATGTTGGCTTTTGAAGGACCAAAACCAGAAAATATGTGTAGATTGCAAGAGCTTTCAAAAATTACCCGGAAAAAAAGATGTAATATTTTTTGGTGGTGCACATGAGATTAAGTCAACTTCTCATCAAACTTAAGTGCCAATTCACGAATATTTAAAAGGCAAGAGCTGAAGCACCCACATTTAAAAAAAAAATCAGCACTTGTAATATATTCAAAGCATTTCCACATACTTTATGGACTTGAATCACTTTTTAACATGGCACATGAGTTTTGCAAGCTTTTTTATTCTAGCCGACGCATATTAAGGTCCCTTATATAATCTTAAAAATTACTCCACGCCCAAACTAAACTAATTCACCACGAATGACCCAGAACTCCTTCAACTCCAGTAAAGACAGCAGGCATGCAGGGGAATGCAACATCCCAAGTGCTGTGGGAGAACTGTATACTTTGGACTGACAGGCCAGTTTATTTCAAACTTAATGAAAAAAACCAATTCGCTTCCACTTAGCTGTTCCTGTAAGAGCTTGTATTTACAATCTGGAACACATAAAAGCTGTGAAAGAATGTGCAACAACATAAAAATACAAATATTTATCATTTACTTTAAATTATAGTCAAACTTTTTTGTTTCCTTTTTTTTTTTAAAAAAAAAGCATGATATGGAAATCAGAGAAATATGAGAACCTGGAAAGGTCTTAATTTCAAGAGGGTTTGTTGTTCTTTACCAATTTTCCCAAAACTACATCCTAGTACCTAGAAGAGGTAGAAGAGGAAGCTGTTTTTCTTAATACTGTCTGCAAAAGAAGTAACAGTCAAGGGCATTTATTACTATGGAACCACCAAAAATAGAAGTAATGAAACCAAACACATCGTGCACGGTCACACACACAGTGCTCTCAGGGCACTTCAACACTTTCATTGAAGATACCTGTAAGTAGAGCCCTGGAGTGGAACTCACAAGGCTTCACACTTACACCCTGTTTTCCCACTGACCTGTAAGCGACATGTTTTAAAATTTGGGTGCCTCCTGCTGCAGCCAAACCATTTATTCATAATATTGTCTACCCAGAATGTCTACCCAGAATACCATATGCAATATACAGCTGGTATCCCCCACAAATGCAGTATGCTTTTGGGGGTTTTTAGTCTAGACCACGTTACACAAATTTAAGACTCTTCAGGAGAGCTTTATAACTTTGCATGGAGAATTTTTCTTACATTTCTGAGCGGAGTCAGTTCTGGTACAGGTAAAATGCCAGCAGTTGCCTAGAGAAGGTCATTGCTAGGGCACAACTGGAAGACCAGAGCTATAAGCAATCAGATGTGCTACTGTGGTTGCCTCTAGAGGAAGGATCAGGGTGTGGGAGATGTCAGCTCCAGCTAGCAGCGAGGAGAACATATCCCCTCAGCTACACCAGTCTCTGCCACTGGCTTTCCTCCCATCCCTCACATACACTTGGGAGCAGCAAAAGCAACAATGTGATGTCTCCTCCAGTTTAAACTGTGCATGCCAGTTTTATGGACATGAGTTACTTTTTGTCTCTTGTTCTTAAAAAGGGTAAAATAAAAGCTGACCTTCTAGCTAAGTAACACTTTAAATTTTGCTTAGTAAGAAAGGCAAATAAAATGTTACTTTTAGTTGCATTTTAGCAGCAGAAATTCTTAACGAATGTACTGGAAACCAGGCTGAAACTTGGATGACCTTCTTCCCAGTTAATCTGAGTGGGCTGAAAATAGTTGGCTATCTTCACTATGGAAAAAATAAACAAATGGAGCCCTTGTTGACCAAAAGCACCACAGAAAACTATTTTGATGGTTGTGACTGTTAGTGGTACTTTCTCCTACTAACTGTATTCACCTGAGCAGGACTCTTACTGTTACAGCTAATGATTCTGTAGGGGTAGCACACAACACCACCATCTTTCGATTTCCTACTTGCATCATGGATAGCTATGAACACAACTGTTTGAAGGTCACAAACTGTGACGTCAGTGGAACTGTGAGGGTGTAGCTAGGGACAAATTTTGACTCACTATTTGTAAATGATCAGCCTAATGACCAGTCCGATACTGAGCTACTTCATCACAGTGGAAGATATTTACTATTTTTCTAGAAATTTTTGAAATTATTTAAGTAACATTCATACATTAGTAACAAAAATGCAATGCTGCTCTCTTGCTGTAACGCCCTGAATAGTTTACTTTTAAAACATAGTGTGACAAGCATAGTACCTGGTACTGCCACAGTATCCTTTCAACATTAATGTCAACCGTCAGGATCACACCGCCCTGGGCTACATTTTTGTCTACGGGAAACAATAAGCAGGAACTTGCAAATATTACCAGTCGAGTTGGTTTTGAAACACCCGAAAGTTAAAAATGTAAGCTGTTTATATACTTTTAACCAGAAGTTTTGGTTGAGTCTATCAAATAATTTTAGACTGTGGACAATGCAACAGTTTCTTTAGTCCATCTGTGACTACTGATTTCTCACTGAAATGCTACCTGGGGACTGGGTGCTACAGCAAAAACTTTGGGGGTCCTGAATGCTCAGCCCAGCGGGTGATGTGAGCCAATTCTGTCATTTCTGGGCTCCACCACCAGCGCAGCAGTTATAAAACACCAACAAGAGTTCTCACGATGCCTATTTTAGGGAGAAATGCACTGGTTATTGTTGGCAGAATTCTCATCAGCTAGAAATGCTTAGGCATAGATGGAAACCAAGACACGTAGAATCACAGGATCACTGAATGATATGGGGTTGGAAAGGACGTCTGGACATCATCTAGTCCAACCCTCCGGCCAAAGCAGGTCCTCCTAGAGCAGGTTGCACAGGAACTTCTCCAGGTGTGCTTTGAGTGTCTCCAGAGAAGGAGACTCCACCCCCCCTCTGGGCAGCCTGTTCCAACACTCTGCCAGCCTCAAAGTGAAGAAGTTTCTCCTCATGTTGAGATGGAACCGCTTATGTACAAATGGAACTTCTTACATATGGAAACATAACATAGAAAACCCTTAACTGTTCCAAACTTTCATGCTTTTTTTTTATAAAAAAACCAACATCCCTGCAGTTCTTTCATAATTTGATAGAGGATGATAGCTCAACCTTAGCAAAACAGGCTGAAAGGTGCCTGCTAGGCTTGCAATTCGTGATTCCCTCACTGCTGTAGTCAGTCTTTATGGTGAATAAAACGGTGGTTCACACGCATACCCAAACCAACAGCATTTAACATACAGCAAGGAAAGAAGTGAAGGATACCCTTCTTTTTTTACCCCATCCTTGTGGAGTGACGTAACGTGACATTCACAGCTCTGCATAGCCAGCTCACCAGCAGAGCAATTATGGTTAATGGTCTCTGCTGGGCATGCCTCTGATAGTATAAGGGTACCCTTGTGGGAGAATATTCAGGAAGATTGCCCACAATGAGGTAGTTGTGGAAAACAGTTGATCAAGGCAAGGCAACTGTCCATGGGAGAGGAGAGGAGGTAAGAGGCAAATGGACAAGTCATCAACACCTTTCACATAAATTTTACAGAGAACAGCATGCACAGACACCTATCTTATTAACACATTCTACTGTAAATATGACTAATTCGTAGGCCTCCATCACTCAGCTACTTAGTTCACACTACCTTGCTTTTCCTCTTCTAAGTGACTGATTTAATGAAGAGCTTCCTGCACAATAAAGTCAACAAGCGATTTTAGTACATACTTCCCCACACGCTGTGTTACATGTACCTCAGCAAACAGAATGTCAGAAGCACGTGCAGCTTGACTAATTTCAGGGCCGAGGTACAAAAATTACCTAGGACGAGGAAGCACACATGCTTTAGGTGAGAACTTAACTTGCTCCACCACCTGTGTGCTTGGAAGCTGGATCATCCCATCCCTGGGCTGGCACTTCAGCCGGCAACAGGATAGTGCTGCTTAAGAGGATCTATTTGCAAGCCTTGGCATAAGAGATGAGCTGGAGAACCAGTGATTAATGAGACATGCTCTGCAGATAGGAGACAGTGGTGCAGCTCACAGGAAAGCATTTTGGAAATGGTTGTAACTTGGATGCATGTTTATTTTAATATTTTTCACAATAACTAAGAGGTTACTTGCTTTAGTCTTCCTACATTTGAATGATCACTTTGGTTATTCAGCTACTAATTAAAGAATTTTAAGAATTGATTTTTTCCCTCCTATTTTATTTCAAAAAAACCATAAAAAGCCAACCCAAACATTGTTTCCTTTTTAACCAAGAAGATATCTTAATTAATTTCAGCTGTGTTTACAGTCATACATCTTGTCTGTTTCAATTCTAGAGTAAAAGATAAGCAAAAATTACTTTAAACTCCACAGGGAATTTATTCCAACTCACTGGAGTATTCTTATCATACTTTTAAAATCTTTTAAAACTAAACAAAACTAAACAGCCCCCTCTTGTTTACACAGAGTGGGTTCATATCTGATGTCACCAAATGCCCGTGCAATGTCATGCAGCAGGATGCACTGGTCAGTTCTGAGATGTTACAGATTAGCAGTGAGAACACACAGGGCACTTTTTGAGAAATTCATAGGGTTAGAATTCCCTGACACACATCCCTTTGCAAACTTTGGCTCATTCGGAAGGGTGAAAACAAACAGTTCCCATAATAGGATGGAACAGAATGTGTTGTGCACCTTGCTTTTTAGTGCAACACCAGGAAATTAAGTCCCTTGATTTAGTGTTTGAAATTTTTTGTTCTATTAACGTAGATTACTTTCAAACATACTACAGAAACCCCTCTCTCTGCATGTCTCGAGTAAGCCAGGATTTCTTCCCTGTGAGGACATGGTGTCATTTCAACCCATGACCCTTGCATGAATAGAATGAATATGAAAAAGATAAACTTATTTCAATCGTTCCTGCTTGTGTGGCAATACCCAGCTCCACCTTACTTTCAGGTGAGAGCTGTTTTATTGATCTGTTTGAGACTCCAAGAAAAGACACTTCCCTCCTGAACAGATCCTAATAGCAACAGGTTTAGTTCCTCTAACCAGCCCAGTGCAGCCCTAACCTCTCTCTGTTTCTCTTTACACCTTTCCCAGGTGGGGCAGATGCTTTTGATCTTAGTGGAATAATACTTTGGGGAACATTCTGCTGCTTTTTGAGGTGAGCAACTGCATCAAAAACAAGTGTTTTTCTTAGAAGGCCTCCTTGAAATTATTTCTGTGAAAGGAATAATTCTTTCTTCCTTGAAAGCAATTAAATGTAGTTTTTGTGCATGCAGAACAATTCACTTTACTAGTAGAAAGAATTGAAGTGGGCTATTACTTCACAATCTCAAACTGATTTCTGCCTGCTCACCACCAAAACTGAACAAGTTGCAGGATGTCTGGCACCTTCTAGTTCTCATAAGGTCAAAACTACCACCTCCTTTTTGTTCCCATGTTTTGAAAATGGATGTTTCTAAGCATTTAAAAATTGAACCTGGAAACAGAGCTCAATTCTGCCAAATTAGAGAAAACAGAGAAAAAGAGTCAAAATAATTTCTGCCATTTTGTTTTGAAACAAGAACATTGAAAAGGAACTAAATTTGTATGAAGTTCCACTGAGACAATGAACTTGTCTTAACTTCTGATATCATACATTCTAAATTATTTACTTTTTATCCATGAAACACGGACAGACAAAGGATTATGAGCTCTTCAGGAATATCCTGATGGAGTGAATCACACCTCAATAGGGACCTTGCCCTACACTTCCTTTCAGAGCTGCTGTCATATCCCTACCTCTCATTCACATCCACGCCCTCCCTAGTAACTCATAGGAACCCAAAAGAGTAGTAGGAAAGTGCAGTGAGTGATATGAATAAATATCTCTAATGCTAAAAATACAGTTGTTTCCAGTAGCTTCAAGAAAATTAACGTTCTCTGTCGTTGCTATCTTTGGAACTAACGGATAATTGCTGATGAGCACATATACCCACTGGGTCTGAAAATTCCTTTTCTTCTCCCCTGAAGTCTGAAGAAGAGGTGGAGGGGAGCTGGTTGAACTTTGCTTCCATTTCTTTGGCTGCTCTGTATATTTTCACATTGCTAAGTTTCAAAAGATTTGAGGCTTCTTTGGGGCAGCTGGAAATTACAGAACGAGGACCTGTGCTAAATAATGACCCAGCCCTCTTCAGGCAGCACTTTGGGAAACCTCTGGCTTAAAATTCAAACACTAGATTAAAAGGCAGGCCCCTGCCCTCTTCTTCACGCTGACTGCTCATGAACTGGAAATACTTACTTCCTCCTTTGCATTTATAGATAAGAAGTTAAGGAAAATAAATGTGTGTGGCAGTCAGGTAAGGTGCTCGTATATGATCATCTTCTGCTAGATGGCAAGTAATATGGATGACAGAGGTCTACATCTGGTGACTATGCCTACTACCAGGCACATCAAGAAAGAAATTTCATGGCTAGAAAGGGAACTATGGAAATGTAGTGATGTTATCTTGCACCTGCAAACAACCTCAATTTGCTGCTTGCAGGGAATGAGCTGACAATCGTTTCTCACCAGGGGTGAACCACTGGGCAAGAATCTGCTACCAGAGCTTTGCTTGCTGCAGGAAAGAAAGAATGAAGAAAAGTTCTTTCCCAGGAAACACAAGAAACAGAAACTTCCTGCTGCTGCTAAACATGGTGTTCTTGTTTATGTATCTGAAAGAAATGGGGAAGTTGCCCCAATATACCTAAAAAGACCTTCGGGTAAAAGACACACTTCTCTTCAATATTTGACCTTCAGTCTCTCGTAGTCTTCATCCCACAGAGCTGCCTATACCCTGGCTAAATCTCTTACAGTTAAGTGAGACAGCATCTACTTTTTTGCTTGCTGATCAGGCTGCACGAAGCAGAGAGGTCCACTGTAAGCAAATGAGTTGTGGAAGAGTAATGTAAACAGACATCAAGGAGTGGTGCCAGTCACTCATCTCCTTGCAAAACTCACAAAGCATTAGCACTGACACACGCTTCAGTTCTCAAGCTGCAAAAAAGCCCCATCTTAGCCATTTTACCTTTAACCTGCATTTCCAAGGACAGGATGAAATAAGCCTGCCCTTTCAGTTCTTAATCAGATACACAACACGTTTGCCCGTTCAGGATCCCATGAGGCTCAGAAACAGCAAAGTGCAGGAAGTGGCAGCAAATCCCATTCATGAACCAGGTTTAGTACAGGAAGGGACAATGCCTTTTGTTCTGCTCAATGATTTTTCACTGATACCCTGTAAAAAATCCCCCTAAAGCTGAAGTTAGAAGGGATTTGAGCTGCCTAGTTACTTGGCACTGTAAGACCCTTCCAGTAAGTCTTCCAACACCTAACCCTTCCCCACAACTTGAAATGAGTAACTGCTTCAGAATGATGATATCTGTATCTTCACGGTTCTCCAGTGGCTGGAGGAAAGATGCAGTCAGGTCATAAAATCTCAAAATAACAACATTAATACCTTTTTCAGTTCCCTTTTGCCAGTCCCTTGGAGCAGAATTTGTGGGGAAGCTGGAGTGCTTGCAGAGGGACTCCATAGGTCTTGCCAACCATCCCAGCTCATCATCTGCACTCTCTGAGCTTCCACGTTATGGCAAAACAGGTCTAAAATACCATGTTTTCTGACCAAAGAGCTTTCTAAAATTTTTTAAAGACTGACTTTTTGAAGATTTTCATTTTCTGCAACATGTAAGTCTTTTCAGCATTACGAAGTGGGAGAAATACACCCACAAAAACCCAACATGCTCACAAACAGGTTGCTTGGCTTCTACAGTTGTTCATGGAATTCCAGGCAGAAAATATGCTAGTTGAAGAAATACCCTAAAAGCAACCCTTAAAACATGCAAAATTTGAAACATTGAATAAAAACTGATTTAACTTAGGATGGGCTAACATGCACTACGTTAGTGTATGTTTGTACAGTACAAAGACCAATGATTATTTGGTTTTTTAAATAAACAGACACCAATGTGCACATACCATGTGCACCAGTATGGTAACTGGATATGACACGCTCAATTTCTTTTGTTGTTGTGTGTTTTTTAAACTGTCAGAATGTAGACAGCCTAAATCATCATATCTGAGGGGGAGACAGAAGCCACAGGGAAAGGTGCTGCAACAGGCAGGATATGAGAGATGAAGGCATCAGTTGGGATTCTGATCAAAATGGAGTCACGGACAACGCGTGAGTTTCGGCGTCGGCAGGACGCTGTGTGGGCAGGGCGGAGGGATACCAGGAATTCCGTAATGACTGGGCAGTTCTGGTTCAATACATAGTGAGAACTGGCACTCTGTATTATGTGGCTGGAAGCTGGTCTCACACAAGGCCACAGACTTTGAAAGCTCCCATTACTAATGGCATATGATTAAATTGATTTGCCTATATTATCCTCTTTCCTCATTTCTTTAGAAGTGTTTCAACATATTTCTAGTCCAAAGCCCTGTATTTAGAACCCTTTTTTTTTTCACTGACCGTTTCCTTCTCCTCCCCTTTGCTTGACTAAGTGACCCAGCCCTTCCTCTAGCTTTCTCTCCTGGGGTAGCATCCAGGCTCCTTCACTTCCTTCATGATAGAGTGGAAAATTTTGTTTTGGAGGGTGGAGGAAAGATAAAGGAAGGGGAAGTGGAGAGACCAGGATTAATTGCATGATCAGTGCATTCTTTGTAGGAGACCAAAAGAACTTCTTGATCGCGTTTCAGAGTGAAATATTGCAATCGTTTCTCACATTGAGTAACATCCTATTCCTCACTCTGATGGAATGATTTACTCCTTTAAGAATAAAGGGGCTTGGACCTGCAACTTCCTCCAGCAGGTGCTACACGTTGGCACTGTTGTGCCCAGGGAACTGAATTTTGCATGCTCATGGCCCTTGCTCTGCTGTGGAAGCTACTGCATCGCCCTTGATGAGCAGCATCTTCTTGCTAAGACAATTCATCTAATGTTTAAATCACTCTCAACACTAATGGAGGTACTCACACGTTGACAAACTCCATCTACATCCATTTGCTAAGTGAGCTACCTAACATTATTTTAATATATTCCATAACTCCAGAAATCTCTTAACCATTACATACAAGTCACAGAAATTAGCTAAATGGTCCAATATGCATCTCCCCACTACAAAATTTGAACAATTTATATGTAGCTAGTAATGATTTTAACAATAACGCTAGCAGGTCCGAAACAAGCATTACCAGGAGTCTTACTAAAATTTGTCTAAAATGAAGTCAAATGAAGGTAGATATTATTTCATAATTACAAAAAAGGAAAATCAGGACAATTCTAAAATCATTTATGGGAGCAATTAAACATGAAAAATATTTCCAATTCTAAGCACTATATCCTCAACTACATGCAGGATCACAGCACCTATACTGCCTGTGGGAAAGCTTCAGATTTGAATCTGTCACCTTTCACAGCAGCTTCTGGCACTACTTTGTAAATCTGGGTACCAAAATTTGCTGCCCCAAACCCTCACATAAATTCATCTGTGGATGAAAGCCATTAGACATCTGTTTTGAGGACTTATTTTTCCTAAATTGTAAAGCTGGGAGGAGGGGTCTATCTAAAAATGGGATTTTTAAAACAACACAACAGGAAGCCTATTGAGTAGAGAACAATTTTAAACTGGACATGTGAAAGCCAGAAGGCAAGATCACATGTGCAGAGCATCTTCAATTTAAACTCTGCTGAGGTCTGTTCAATTCCTATCCAAAACTTCAGACCTTGTTTAGAAAAGGCTGTTCTGAGTCACTGTGCCCATCTACTGGGTCACGAGTCCCGAGAGGAACTGCACCGCAGAACCCTCAGTCCACGCTTTCAGCTGCAAAATTGAAGTATCTGAAAAAGCTCAGCCAGGTTACAGTGGTGGGGTCTGCCCCAAGACAGTCTCCAAGTGGGATAAGACATGGGAATGCAAAACTGCAGGTGCCAAGGCTGACACTTCCAGCAGGGCCCACAGAAAGACAGATGGCATGTTGGAGTTGTGGCACTCACCCTTCCAACATGCCTAGAGGATGGTGATAAGCTAAACTCAGGAAAAAGCTTTGAGGAAAGGAGAAGGATTATTCTGCCAATGAAGTAAGTAAGGGAAAGTTGTCATTATCCCTGTCTGGAATCTGGGACGTTGCGGTTGGTATCCTTATTCTCGTCAACAGTTCAGTGAATTTCCCAGTGGCCACATGCAGTCAGGACTTCAGTTTTATATTCCACGCTCCCGAAAGGCATTCCGGCACTGGCTCAGCACTGACGCAGTGGGCAAGGTGCCGTTTACTGAATCACAGCCACCACTTCCTGCGGGACCGTTTCTCCCTGTAGGATTTCGAAGGAGCTCTCGGCTCGTTAGTTGCAAATCAGCCTCGCAAATTAAGACGATAAAGTTGCAGAACATATGCAGCTTGTGTAGTGTTTGAACAAAATACACTATTCCATCCCATGGACTTTGAATGAGGTTGTTGAAATAGATTTAGTATGTGTTTAAGGATATTAATTTTTCTTAGAAAAATAAACTAAGTATTTCAAATGAAAAAACAGAAAGTATGTCTATGTTTACGCTTCTCTCACTTTATGTCCTGCTTTAGTGGTGCTGCAAAGCACTATATTATAACAGCAATGATGCCATACTTAAATAGGATGATTTTTTGATTTTTCCCCTGTCAGGAAGTCAAGATAGCTAAAACTTCCTGAGAGTTGGATTTCCCTGTCTTAGGCTGTAAAACTTCTAGAAATAGGCAAAGCCAAACCAAGCAACTCATAGATCACTGCAACATTACACATTTTTAAAACAAATAAAGGACTAGTGGGGGAATTTTACATGGTACTGTTATGAGAAATTATACACATATAATGTCATGTGCACATGACTGTTCCAGCTCATGAATTCATATTGACTCTCTGGTCAATAATGCTGACAAATGTACTTGTCCTTAGGATATGCAAAAGACAGACAGCGGTCTCTTCCTCTTGGTGTGAGGCTGTTGGCTGCAAGTAGCTAAATGGTTAATTGCTGGGAAGGATCAGCGAGTTTATCATGAGGTCATGCTTTCATGCCAGGCCTGACCACCTCAGCTGCACATGGGACAGCAGAGCTGTCTCTGCAGCCCAGCCAAGTCCGGGCGCTCTCCTGCTGTGGTTTCCGTTAGCAAAAGCTTTGGCAAGTTGAGCTTATAAAAATGTTCGTCATATGCATGAAATAAATCTGTAATCAGAAGTAATGGATGCTTCTGTTTACATTTCTTATTGTTAGCTCAGCTGTAACTATTCTCATTTCAGAGCTTATTTAAAATAGATTTGACTATTTACATCTGCCAAAAAAGGACAGTATTTCACATCAAGTATCTGCTTGAATTGGTAGTAAGCAGTAAACCCTTTTCATTTGGATTTAATTAGTATGGAGACTTAATTAGTCAGGTTTCTGAAGAAGTTTGTCCAAAAGGACAAAATATAAGAAAACAACAGTATAAACCTAGCCTTGAATTGCTAATACATTCGAGTTTCCTTCTTAAGGTTTGTGCACAAGGAGTTGGGACATTATTTTGCTCACAGGGTAACAGCACTGACCTCTCATCTTATACCTGAATGATGAAAACAACAACCACTAGGAAATTTGAAAATTCAAATCAGACTTCTTGGATGACATTAGAGGGGCTGTGTGCATGCCAGGCACTAAGATCTGAACCAAATCTTTTGCAGTAGGTGTCATTTTTATCTTATACAGGCAATCCAGATAGATCCATAGCATTCAGAATATTCCCATCTACCCAAAACTTCAGCTTCTCAGTACATTATTGTGGAATTTCCCACAGCCACAATGTTGCTGTACAGGAATCTTAAGAAACCAACATGATGCCTCAAAAGGTTGCCCTGCTGTGGAATACAGGTTTCAGCAGAGGTGAGACGGCAATACTACTTACTACACAACAACTCCTGAGGTTACTGTTTCCTCTGGACATTGCATAAGATCTACCATTCCCGAGGCTTTGGGACAGAGTATCAGATAAGGACACACTCCTATTGCTAATCACCTGCATATAAGCAAGAAACACTTTGATTTTATCAAGAAGTCAAAGGGAAATACGATGTCGACTTCCAGCTGCTGAGCTTTCTGTCGTCTCCTCTTCCTAGAAAGAACACTTTAAAAGAAGTGTTACTATTGCTTTGAAAGGTAAACCTCATATCAGGGTTCCGAGAGCTACCTGCCACATCAAATGTGCCCCCAGGCTCCTGAGGAGTCACAGCTCTTGGGACTCTACTGGCTCTAACAGCATTGGTCCATCTAACATCAAAAGAAATCCTCCCATTACATGAAAGTCACACCAGGTATTCAGGAATCCATTCTTTTTTTCCACTTTTATTAAATTGCTGAAAAATTTCCATGTCATTTATTAATAACCAAAACATAGTTTATAATATTTCTTTTGCATTTTTAAGTGTCTGTAGATACATATTAGTCAGAGCTTACATTTATATTTTTTATTGGTTTTTGAAAGTATTTAAGGCCAAGTTTGCCTGTGTGTCTAGTCTGAGGTCACACAAGCTATTTCAAGTTGGAGTACTTGATATGTATGCTCACACAGACTTGAATGTCACATGCTCAAACTGTGGTTTCCTTATGTTCCTTAAATGATTTTGTCTTTCCTCATTTCCTCACTCATTTTTGAGGAAATAAGTCTTTTCGGTATATATCACTGCTAGGGAAAAAATGTCCAACATGCCTATAGAAGGCAACATGGGGAAACACAAATGGTGTCAAAGTATTTGGTTCCAGAACTGAGACCTGTGAAACCATAACTGTGCAGCACTGTCATTTCAATGAACCTCACTTTCAGGAATTATCTCACGTTCACGTAGTGACGTGCTCTGGGATCAAAGCAAACACCTCTGCCTGGCACTGAATACTATTGTGGAACCACCTACTAACGTATCACCAGACTGTCAAAGACAAGATAAATTCCTTTTTCAATCTGAGTCCCACAGTGGGGAGAAGGGAAGGCAGAGGAATAGCCCAAAAGTACCTGAAGCGAGTGAGTGACCTAGTAGCCTACACTGCCTTTCTTGGAATTCAGCTTGAAATATCATTACTCTTATGAGCTTAATTTCCACACGTATCAAATTTAGGCATGGAAAAAGAAAAATGCTTGGCCTGGTAGTTATTTGATGTCTTTATGTCCCATGAGAACACCCCTAAAAACATGTAATGTCCTATGCTATATGAGCTTATGCTTTTGTAGAACCACTGCACAACTGACATTCAGCGCTTGCACTAGAAACACTCTTTCCCTGCTTAAGACTCCTATCAAATGATCTTCTAAGAGCAAGAACTTGACAAAAGAGGCAGGAGCAGCAGCACCCACTTTCTGCAGATTCCCTGAAAGGAAAGGTTTGGATTCCAGGCTCTTGTCAGCCTAAGGTATGAATTTCTAGAATTTACAGTGAAGAAGGAGGCCTAGGGCCTAGGGAGCGGGTGTCATTCTCCGATTTTTCCTGATGAGACCAAGGCCCTGCAGAGAGAGAAATGGAAGATCTATGAGGCCCAAGAGACAATGAGTAACTAGGTAGAGCTTTCCAGGAAAAGCTGTTCCATTGGAACATACGTTCCACAGCGGGCTTTTTTGTATAATTTTGTGGGTACAAGAAAACAGTGATGAGTTATTATGGGCCAAATGCTGATCCCTATTAGACCAGTATAAACATGTTATGGAGTATCTGAGCTTATAGATGTGTATTTCAGAAGGGGGTTTGGGTCTTGGATCTAGCTGGTGTTTTGATACCCAGACCTATCCCATTGAAATGAACAGGAGAGAAGGATCTTGATAAGCTAGTTTTCTTTTAAATAAAATTCAGTGCAGTGTAAAGTAGTTTTAAGTGATATTCAGCGCAGCATAAGAGAGTAGCCTAGGACTTGTCCTGACATTCCTCACTCCCACTGAGTAATGCTTATTCATAGAAGTAGTTCCATATAATGAATTGTGTTACACAGGCTATATTAGAAATTTCCATTTATCTCAGGGGAATTCACATAGGCTGGCAAAAGCTTTCCTATTGGACTACACCGTGAATGTTCATCACCAGGTGCCGGGAGGGAAAATCCAATTCTTTCTTATAGTCTGTCTCGGCTTAACAATAGCCCACTCTTTATGCTACTTGTGACTACTTCACATGTTGATCACTTCAGAGCTCATCAAATACAAACTTAAGAGTGGAGCTTCTCCTCCAACTCCAGTTTAGGCTTTTTGTGATCTTTCTCTGCCCTTTGAATGGAGTAGAACCTATCCTCACTGGAACTGGTTAGAAGTAGATCTTTCATAAGATCAAACTCAGTTATAACAGAACTCCATCTTTCCTGGTCCTTTTAGGCCCATACCCACTGTTCTCCACCTTCTTTCTCTGCCTGCCAGAAGCCTTGACAAATGCAATTGTGCTTCTCTTGTCTGCCCTCGGAAAAGGTCCTGCAAAGGCTTCTCTTCTGGAATTCTCTTTGATCAAGTCATCCTCTATCATCTGCCTGTTCTTCACTGAGTCAACCACACATAATTTGTTTTCACTCTCAGAGCACCTCATGACCTGTGCCCTCTAGGCCTGTGCTCCCGCATTCATCCTTTGGATGCTGACTCCTCTGAGTAACCTACATGGCCAACCTCCACTGGCCACTTACTAATTTTTCTGATATTAAGTCCAAGGAGAAGCGGCTTTCAACCATTTCCAGCACAACCTTCCTTTGCTACTGTGTTCTCCTTTCATTTCTGACAACTACTTACTTAATAACATTTCTTTCTTGCTCCTCTCCTGGGTAAACAACAGTAGTTCCCCAAAGGCAAATGACACTTAACACTGTCCCTTCCCTCCCACCTTTGTGACCATGACTACAACAGCACCAGCACGCAGCCCAAGATGCTGAGCTTTACAGATTCATTAGCATGGACACCTTGCCTTCTCCATCTCCTCCATAAATGCCTGCCTCACTCACTGCTTGGTCTATAGAGATAAGTGAGGATGTTCCTGACATCTCTTGTCAGGACATCTCCCTGACAACAGGGAAGTCGAACTTCAAAGCTGTTTCAAAAAGTCCCAATGAGGGAGGCTTTGTTGTATCTCAATTTGAGACATCTTCCTCAAAAAACATATACATTTCAGAAGAAATAAAATATTGTCATTTCCACCAGTTTTAACCAAAATCACAGAATGGCACAAATGGTCAGTGTTGCTAAGAAAAAGCTATGGAGACAGAAAGTAAGTATTTCTGCTTTCTGGCAAGAATACCCTCGGTGGTACTGATGATGGGTTACTAAATTCCAGAACCTCCCTCTGGATGACTTTGCACAAGGATGAAAAACAGGCCTATTTTGTTTCAAAAGTTCTTTCTGTTGTTTCTGTTGTGTTTATCATAGAGCTTTGTAATCTCTCTTTTTTTTTAATTTTTTCTTTGGTTTTTTGTGTGTCCTCTTTGTCCATCAATAAAAGCTGCAACTGCTAAACTGCCATAGACAGGATGGGTGGTAAAGTTCCTGCAGCAGAGCAAGCACAACTTACTTTAGAGATGTATTTACTTAAACTCTATAAGCTTTAAACAGCAATCAGCAAACAAAGATTAGAGAAAGTAGCACAGTGTCTATACTAGAAATAAGTTACAGGAAGCCAATCAGAAAAAAAAAGGAAGATTGCAGCCAAAACATCCGAAGGAGTGGGAGGGAGAGAATAGATAAGTACTATTATTAGAGCACCCGAGATACATGCTATTATTAGAGTACCCAACTTAATTCTGTTTCCCCTTTCTTCTTAGCACGGTTTCTTTATGAGCTTATTCAGGAAGAATGCTATTGTTCAAGAGCACCCAGGAAGCAGCTAATTTTTTCTCCTTAAAATTCTTTTTCCTCTGAATTGTTCAAGAGCCGCTCACCTGCAAGGTGTATTGTGACTCTGCCTGACACACTGGGCAGTATTGCCCTGTGGGCTCTGCTCTCCCATCCTTCTGCAGTGGGTATCCTTTTCCTTCCGCTCTAAATTTACAGGGTTGTCTTTTTTTCTTCCTCAGACTTTTTTCAGTGTTTCGTAGAACAGTCTGTGATGAATATCGTTAAGGTCATGATTATGGCATTATTTTTCTGTACTTTGTACTTTTAAAGATAATTAATGCTTAGAAATTTATACTGCTGCCCACCATTATGGTACCTGGATATTTACAGTCAAAACAATCCTGTATTTAAAGATTGCAGCACAATTCCCTGCTGTGGCTGCAAGTGACCTGCCAAGGACACCCTCAGCCTGGCCGCTACCCTCGGGGCAGACAGGGCTCCCCACTGTTCATCCTGCACCCCTCGGAATGTATCCGAGAGGTTCGAGATCTACACATCACCCTGTTTTCTCCCTGGAGGCCAAACGGGTAAGAGCCAGCAGTGTCACACCCTGCTGAGAGCAGGGACAATTAATTGTCCCTCCGCTAAGACACCTGTTACGGTATTAGTGCTGCTTGGTAGGGCAGCCCGTAAAATCACCACTTCCTTCCCTGCAAGTAGGAACTGTTCAGGCATTTATCTGCCTTCATAAGGAGCAAAGCCAAAGACAGAGGAGGAAGGAGTGGAAACCTGCATGATCTTCCCTGGCAGCCTCTCACGGAAACGATTAGTGTTAATTTTCCCACCTGGGCTGTACCGCACAGGGAATTAGGGTACGCTGCTGCCCTGGATACGCCATCACTGGGACACTCATCCCTCAATTCGTTTTCTTCCCAGATTTTAGCAAATCTT
>VXBJ01007472.1:129593-192762 GCA_013400055.1 Nycticryphes semicollaris | reverse complement strand
TTTTTTTTTTTTTTTTGTCCAGGAGTCTGCCAACTGGCCTGCTCTCAGTTTGCTGGGTTTTCCTGTGGAATCTGAGTCTGATTGACTGACGCACTGCAGAGATAATAGTCCAAGGCAGCTGTTTCTGTAAATTTCCAACATTAGATTTCAATGTGCTATTCCAGATCAGTAAATGGCAGGCAGACGTAAGGTTCCCTTGTAAAATATCCTACTTCAGAACTTAAGATCACCAGAAGAAACACAGATTAATCCCTAAAAAGCTCTATATTTGCTTTCTGCCTTGTAGCTTCAGACTCAGAAGTCTTCTATTCTGGGTTTCCCCCAGTGCTACCAGCAACTAGGAACTAGAGATAGACCTAGACACCTAAACACAGACATGATTTTAAGCTATTTAGGATCTGGATGCAACACCTGTAGTTCAGACTTCTCTTTGCTTTAGATATTTGCTGAGCAATTTCAAGAGATGTCAAAGAGATTGTTAATTTTCATAATCAAAGGATTTTCATAAATGCTAAATGAGATGCAAAACATAGTTTAAAAGCAGGTGCACGTCAAGCTGGTGAAGAAATCTTGCGATGTGAGCATTGCTATTCAAAAAAATATCTGTATCCGGACAGCTCACTGAAACAACAAAACATTGCATACAAAAAAAACCCCCCAACAAACCCAAAACATTCACCGAGTAGCAGTTTTCTACGGGTGAATGAAACGGGCCCAGTGACAGGGGATTTCACAGGTGCTCAGCACATACCCAGGCTCAACTTCCAGCACAACCCAGTCACTTTGTGAAGGCAGCTGGTGTGCCCAACAAAACCGTGCCTGAGAGGGGCTGTGTCGTGTCAAAGCTCCAACCACGTTGTCTCCTAGTGTAAGAAGAAGGCCGAGCCCACAGCAGTGGGGTTGCATGTTGTGGCTGGAGCAAGTTTGCAAGGTTGCGATGACACGGGCTTAGCTCAGAGATAAAGGATGGCTACTCCTGCTGCCACGGGTGCTGTCAACAAGCAGGCAGAGAGAGTCCCTCAGCTGATACTCTGCTACTTGTACCCACACAGATAAGAGGAAAACAGTAGGCAGTAAGGAGAAGGAACAAAACTTTAAATAAATAAAGAAACCTGAGTAGCTGAATTACACCTAAAGGAAATGAGGTCACCATTTGTTTCAGATTTCAACCACAAACAGCTGACAAGTAATCAAGAGTCAGTCACTAAAGTCCAAGAATTTTTATGAATCACATTCGACTTAAAATCAGCTACTCTGGAAATTCCTGGGACTCATGCAAACTGTAATTTGAGAGAACAAGAGTAAAGAGCAAACTGTATATTTTTAGCTTTCGGAATGGTGATAAAGTAACATTTGAATTTCATGGGTTTACATTTAAAATTCTGTTGGTTTATTCAGACACACTTGTTATTATCTCAAGAACTAGAAGTAAACGGATTTAAAAAATTTACTTGGCTAACACCAAAGTGAGAACACAAAATGTTTTCTTGTAAAATTGCATGCATTTTTGAAGGTGAAGCTAGACTATTCCAAATCAACTTTATACTGGAAAATTTCTCTTAAATTTGTACTACATTTTATGACTGCCTTGAAATTCTTTCTGCCATAATCCAACACTTGCTGTTACCCAACACTATTTGATTTTGAAGTGTCATTCCAATACAGTTGTAGATATAGCTGCGTTCTTTCTATTCCATAGGCACAGCTGGAGCTACTTAATTCCGTGACAAGCTGTTTTCTCTTAAAACAACAACAAACTCATTACAGGGATGACAAGTCATGTCCAAAGGATCTAGGTGTTTTCTTGGCTTTTGTGTTCTTAATCACTAAGTAAATACTGGGCATGAGGCTTAACCCTGCTCTTTTCTGTGAGATGACAGTGGTTCAGGCACCGGTAACTGCTCACACACAAATGCAGACCCTCTTCGTTCCTGATGCATCATGAGCACAGAGGACTTGCAAATTATTTTTCTATTTCAAGGGAAGCCTTGTTGGCAAAACAGACATTTTACTGGTCAAAGGACTAATTCTGATATTACTGACATGTGGTACAAAGCAGAGAGTGTGCCACACCACCACCAGACTCAAGGCACTGTAAAGCCTCGGGGGTACCCAAGCACTGACTCTGGAAGTGCCCCCTGCACTGAGCTCCATTGCCCGCAGCGGGGGCCCTGCAGAAGTGCCTGCTCATGGAGCCAGGACTTGGGGATTAGGGCAGATTTCTAGCATGGCTGCAATTTTAAGCATTTGCAGATTCCTATTAGGCTAGTGAGTGTGTCTGACTGAAAAAACTGGCGTGAAGTACCCGGGTACCACAGTAAGGAAAGAATATTCCTGAACAAACAGCACCTTTGCCATTGTTCTTTTTACTAATATTTACTAAATATTTATATACTTAATATTTAATAAAGTTTATCTAACTCTCCATGATTTTTGTCCTTTTGGGATTCACTGATGGACCAACAGAAGCAATGTATGGTGGATGGTATTTCTCTTAATAATTTATCACCAGCTGTGAAAATGAACATTGGAGCTAATAATACCTCCACCCCAGCAACTTCTGCAAAACACTGCAAACCTCACAATCTCTTTCAGCACACCACCGTGAGATAAAACCCCCGCATTTCTTTAAGGGGGTTGGTGTCTTCATCTGGTTGGAATGGAACGGTATCTTTTCTAAATTTGCTAAGTCAGGCTGGCTGATTAGTCTGAAACGTTCAAGTTACTTCAAATATAAATTAAAGAATCAGCAAGATTTTTGTTGGCAACTGAAAACTAAAGCACAGAATTACAGTTAACCATAAAGTGCCTGTCTGTGGGTCTGATCCTACCAGTCCTTCAGGGCTGAATCCACTGTATCTGACCTCTGTCTGAGAGAAGTACTATATGACTGCAGGAGGTTCACAGACTTGGATCCTATTATGAACAGCCCTGAGTATGTATATGAGAGGATGACTTTAAATTTTCTGAATTGCATTTTCTGGTTTAGAGGCTGTACTCCTGCCCCGCTAAGCAGTTCAAGCTTATTCTACATGGTCACCCCTTCCTGTAGCACCTCTCTTTTCTTCCAAAGTCTGCCCCCCATCCACACCCCTGCCAAATTCAGATAAGAGACCACGAAAACACAGACATGTATATGGAAAAAAGAACTAAACAGTGGAAACAGAAAGTGTCTCTCAAAATATAAAACTTCTTCATGGGTCTGTACAATAATTTCTCTTAAGTCACATTGTGCATCATTAATCAGAATCACCTGGGTACCTAAGTTCCACTGACAGACCTTTAGTAGGTGTTTGATTTTGTTCACTGTTCTTCAACTCTGATTTTGATCAAACTCTGATCAACTCTGATGACCAAACAACTTTGATTGAGTTATAATGACCTTCTTTTCCTCTGTCCTATCAAAATCTTATTCTGGAGATGTAACACAGCTTATAGTAGGGACCTTCTAAACACACAGTAATGAACAAATTCTGACCCTGAAGCTACCAAAAGTGCCCTGGTAGCAGAACTGGTCCTGTTTCACCCCTCACTCCTTGGGTCTGTGCACTTCTTACCTATGCAGGCACGTCAAGGTTTGAGGTCAGGTAGAGATGTTGCAAGAACTGCCCACCTACAGATTTTCCAAGGCCTCTGCCTGAAGACAAGGCAAATAACAGGGGTCCAAGGGTTTATTTCAGTTGCAACCTCACTCCAGATTGTGTGCCAGCCATCAGTCAGCCCAGTGAACTCAGCTGTTGGAAATTATCTCATCCATTTCTGCTTCCCTAAGAGTCACTTAATGCTCACAGAGATCATGCAGCTTTGTTTGCTGTGGTGCAAAAGCAAACTAATTTTCAGCTTGCCTAGATATCTCTCTGCTAAACCATAGTTTCAGTTCAGTTATTCAACTACAATTCATTCACCTATCTAGATACAAATATTCAGTCCAAAAGAATTTGAAGGTACTGAAGCGGTACTGCAAGTAAGGCAGGGTTTCTGACCGGTAACTGTCCCCACTCTGATTGGAACAAAGCACCACCACATCCCAGGTCACTTCTGCTGGTGGCCTTTTAGATATATTTTATTATTGAGTACAACCTAAGTATGTGATGAATAGTAGAAAAAGGGCATTTTGTATCTTGCTGTATCTTGTGCCAGAGTGAAGATGACAAAAGTGTTTGGCTCTTGGACCTGGGAAAGTCTGAACCTTCAGGTCTTAGGAGGGAAATGTGCAACAGGGGACATCTATCCCGTCAGATACATGGTATACATGGTCAGAAGTTCACGGAGAAGGTTACAAGTGGGAAAGAGAAAACTCAGTTGCTTTTGGGTTGACTCTTTTTCCAGAAAGAGAATTTAAGGAAGTCAACAAGGTCTAGCACTTCTTCCTTGGGAGTGCAGAGGAGGAGGGAGAAGAGCCGTCTGGCCCTGAGGAACCCTCCTGTTCCCAGCATCTTCCTGGCACCCCGCTCTTCCTGCTGAATGAATCCGTGACCCATTTCTTCATTTACAATGTGTCAGGTTGGTGTGTTAAAATTCATTAAGTAAAGTTTCCAAAGCGTTTTTAAAATCTAGATTATTTCCCTCCCTGAAATTCAATCCCTAAAGTGAAGAGAATGTCATGGAGATTCTACCTTGATACTTTCTGCCCTGTTTCTTAGAGGATCTGATATAGGGGATATATCCAGCCACCACACAGAGAGAAAAATTACTTTCCTGACACGCAGAAAGATTTCTTTCTTACCTATGTTCATTTTTGGACTTCCAGCTTGAGCTGTTTCTCTTCCCTCAGTTCCTGCCATTCAGTCAAGTGAATTCAGCGTGGTTTCAGCAGATATGAGCTCTGTTCCGATGTGAGCATGAAGATCTGAACAGAAAGGAACAGAGAATATAAGCAGGCAGTACTCAAATAAAAATAAAGGTACCACAGACTTGACACAAACAGAAGGTGGGGAGGGAAGAAGAAAGCTAAGCTGTACTCATACCAGTGAAGTCAGGTGTCAAACACAGAAGGGTGGTCTCCTTAAGCTCTGAATTGTCCAGTTACAAAAACATTTCTCTTGAGAGAAAACCAAGTAAACCCCTGCTCTGACCTGGCCTCTGAAGAAACTGCTCTTCATCAGCCACACAGCCTATGGACACCTGCCTCAGTGTAGTCACCTGCACTACCTGAAGCTAAGTCCTATGAATAAGCCCACATATACTATGTGCTCCTTTGCTCTTATTCACTACTTTGCTACAACTCCACAGCATAATGTGAAAAATCACATTTGACTGGGCTAGGAAAGGCTATCTATTTTGCTGGGCTTGCATTCTTATAGAGATGTCTATCAGCTCATGCCTCCATCTGCATCACATGAAGTGACCCCACTTTGAATATTTCTTTGGAAGACAGAATTTGTGGAAAAACCAAGAGTAATTTTTTGGGAGCAGAAGAGCACTTCAGGGCAAGGGAGCTGTAAGTAAGTTTTGAGGAGAGGAGTATGGCCCCTGCTGTGAGCCCTCTGTCCCAATGGCATGAGGGATGCATTCTGCTTGCCCCAAATGCCCTGCGTTTCAGCTGGAGGCAGCTCTCAAAACACATCCAGTCCCCCAAGCACCCACTCTGGCCCAATACCCCCTCCCAGTGGGCTGTGTTTAACCCACACCTGAATCAATTTAATCCTCTATTAATTAATAAACCATTTGTGCTTCTCGCATCACGACCAAATTACACCATGCTTTGTATCTCTAGGCATGTTTCAACACAAGTCATTCTTCTCACAGCTGTCACTCACATTTCTCTTTTGTTTTGGCTTGGTTTGTTTGTATTAAAAAAACACCTCTGGGCAATGGCAGCCTGCCGCGGGGAAGCCAAGGAGCCCCCTCAGCCTCCCCCCGGAATCTACCCCCCCAAAAAGCTGTTCCCTCGCCCTCACCCTACTCCTCCCGCCCCCTGAAACTAAAAAGCAGCCTTTAAAAATTCCCTCTTGAGTCACTCCAGCTGCTTTTCGTTGCAGGGAAGGAAAGCTCCGAGGCGTGCGAGGGGGCGGGCGGGGCGAGGCGGGACTCGAACCTGCCCCGGGGCGGTGACAACGACGACTCCGCCCCGGCCCGGCCCCGGCCCCGGCCTTTATAGCGCCTCCCCGACCGGCCGCCAGCACCAGGAGTTCGTCCGCTACCGATCGGCACCGGCAGCCAGAGCCGCAGGGACTGCGGGGCTTCTGCGCGGGTAAGTGCCTTCGCCGCAGAATTTTGATTTAAGGGTGAGAAATGCCAGTTGTGAAGTCGGACGGAGTGAAGTGGCTGCCCTTTAAATTAAAAAAGAGTAACAGTTAAAAATCTCCGCTGATGCAGTGTTTTAGCTGTGGGGGAGATCTCTTCTACGTGCTGCAGCGTATCATAAGGTTACTGCTATTTGTGATGCTTGGGCCTGAGAAGCTCATTATGGTAACAAATGATAACTTACTTGCATAGGTGCCAAGTAGGCTAAAAATATAATTATCTTAATATGAATAGTGTTTAAGGGGAAATACATCTGCTCAAATCTCAATTGGAATTTAAAAATTGGGCATGTCTGAGTACCTGGGGCATGATTTGCCCTCTTGCATCATGAAACCTGCTTACCAGGAAAGGCTGCATCTACATTAGTGTTTTGGTTTGAATTGTATCAGCTTTTTTTTTCAAATGAATCTAGGGATCTCCTCCATTCCTCATGTTTCATTTCATACCACTACATGGCTTTAGAGTACGTGCACTGTATTTCTCCTGAATAAATCCAAACTGGAAGATGCAGGTGTGAGGTCTGCAGGACCAAACTAGAACTAGCCCAATGTTGAGACCTGTGAAGCAGATAAGGTGTGGGGCAGGTCTCCAGCTCAGTTCTAGACTTGCTCCTGCTGCATTGTGCTTCTTGCTGCTGTAGATATAACTAAGATGCCCACAAAGTCTTTTAAAAATCAAGTGTTTCAGCTCTCTAGAACTGAGGACATGTTAAAAAAAACAAACCCTCATGACTTTCATTGCAGTTAAAAAGAAAAAAAAAAAAAAGACTGGTACTCCTTAGCTCTCTCTGCCCGTTGCTTTTAAGAGCTATTTGTATCAGTCACTGCTGGGAAGGTTGCAGTATGTGCTTGGCTACCAGAGCCAGCAGCGTGTAAAAGCTCAAGACAGAATGTGTTTGAAGCCTCTCTCATCCTGGAAATAAGTGAGGTAACATCAAGACCAGACTTGCAGGAGTTTGCAGTGGTTAGAGGCAGTTGGTGCAGTGGCCGGGCTGCTGTTAAGAGGATGGATGTTTCCAATGTCCCTTTCTCAGCTGCATTTAAACTCTAAAAAAAAACCAAACTGGTTGTATTGCTAAATGTACAAAAAAAGCTTCAAATGATAGTGTCTAATTTAATATATGGAAATAATAAGCAGATATTCCCCAAGATGTCAATGCTTAATTCTTGTCACTTGTGTTGTGAGTTCTTCTGAAACCCACTGGAGAGGACAGAAGGCAGAGAGCTGACACCCCAAGCTGCAACATGACATTAAGTTCTTTCATTTTCAGAATCAAAATAACACGGAGAGAAGAAGAACGAAGCAGAGACGTTAACTAACAACATGAAGTTACTCATCTTCCTCACAGTAACCCTGGGCACACTTGTCACGGGACTGGATTCTGTAAGTTTTGAAATAAATGGGGAGGGTGGTGGGTGAGGGGGGGTTTACTTGGAACCGCTTCTGGTTTCGATTACACTTCTGCTTTGGACAGTACAGTAGGCTTTTGACTCGAATTATGTTTGCTGCCTTTGTGTGTGCACATAAATCTGCTGCACACATACACCTGTGTGACTTTTAAACCTGATTCTGTTCCACCCTAAGGTGTCTGTAGTGTTCAGTTAGTGAAGACATTGTGCAGTGACCAAGAAAACTAGCTTTTCTGTCTTTCTCTTAATGCAATTTAAACTTGGACACTGAGTACCGGGAGCTTGCTGGTCTTTCATTGGCACGGATATCGTGCCTTAATTAAACTTCTACCTCCCCTACTTGAAAGTGTGATGCTGATAATGGAGCTATATATATATATATGTATGAATTTGAGGTTTTTTTTTTCTGACTGTCAACTTGTGTGACTGTTGATATCTATCAGCAGAACTGTTAATCAGCATTATGGAATTATATTGTTACTACTTTTAGCTCAGACAAGCCCACTTGACCTGTGGGAAAAGTATACTAAAAGCCTGATCTTTAATTCCATGGAAAGAGAAATAACCAGCCTGCAAAGCTGAGGCAGGACCCAACATACAGGGCAAGAATCTGTTGTTGTAATAATCCACTGGCTTTTACTCTTTGACACAAACATGAAGCACTGAAGTCCCCAAAATCATAGCTGGGGAATGTTGCATCTTTGCTGTGTGGCTCAAGGGCTAAGGAGTGGAGAGGGAGAAGTTCCCTTCCCTGTTCTAAGGACACTGACCATTGAGAGCCACTTAGGTCCTTGTGGCAGAAATAGCTGCAGTGTTGACCTGATGCATTGGACCAGCTTTTTCTGAGGGTTTTTTTTGTGTGTGTGGTGTATTGTTTTGGGTTTTTCTTCCCCATTCTGCTTTATTCAAGTAGAGTTCTGCTTTTCATTCACATCCAGGTTCCGCAGAGCAGGTTCAGTTGGTAACTGCATGCAAAAACTTAGTCTGTTGAAGGTATGCAGTAGGGAACAGAGCTTGGCCTCAAGAAAGGTAGTCAGACCACATAAAAAAAAAAAACCCTGTTCCCTTAATATCCTTTTTTTTTTCTTTCCCTTAGGTCTATAGCAGGAAGTACTACAAGCTGCCCTATAAACGCAGATCAGTTCACAAGGGTAAATATTTGCCTCTTCTACTTCAACCTAAAAAACTTGTTACCCTGCAATTACATCTTCATTTGAGAAGAAAGACTCTTGCTGGTACTTAACCACCTAAAACTTCATTTGCAACTACATTTCACTCTACTTTATCAGGCAGATGTTTTGCCTCTAATTCGTGATGTCTTTTACTTGCAGACTGCCATTGTTTGAACGGAGGAACCTGCATTACCTATTATGTCTTCAGTGGAATTAATCGTTGTGTATGCCCAGAAGGATACTTTGGGGTTCACTGCGAACTAGGTAGAGTATTTCTCTTCCTTAATACTAACTAAATAGATTGAAAAGGCCTAAAAAGACAGGCAAACGTGAAAATGAAATGCCAAGTCAAAGTATTACCCATGAACAGTGACTAGATGTCCTTTAACCCTTTATGCTGACAGACTGAGGAGAACCACAAATTCAGGCTCTTTGACCTATTTTTCTATAGGGGTGTGTGTGTCCTTGCTTCTTCATGAATGTTGCTGACCTCTATGCTTTGATCTATGATCTAAATGCTTTAGATTGGGGTGAAAAACATGAACTTGTTTGGGAGTGTTCAGAAGCAGAAGAACTGATTGTATTGGGACCAAAACTATTAAGGAAGCAGTATGCATGCTTTAAAGCTTAAGATACTTGATGCTTGAAATTCTTATAGAACAAATTCAATAAGAATACATAATCCATCCAGACCTTACATTGTCTGTTTTCAAGTGTAATGCAGAAACCTCTCTTATTAGAAGGATCCATACAGATAACTTTTCTCAGAACAATTATAAACAAGAACATGTTGCTAATGGAATGCTATTTCCTCAGACACTGACAGCACATGCTATAGTGGGAACGGGGAGGACTACAGAGGAATGGCAACAGAAGATGCGTGTCTGCCATGGGACCTTCCCTCAGTGGTCAGGAGGGGTCATTACCATGCTCAGTTGAAGAATGCTTTGCAGCTGGGACTGGGCAAACACAGCTACTGCAGGTAAGAAAAGCATCACTCTTCCTGGGGTCACTTCTATTGTCACAGCCCCAGAACTGC
Organism: Nycticryphes semicollaris; assembly: GCA_013400055.1. Lineage (NCBI taxonomy): Eukaryota > Metazoa > Chordata > Aves > Charadriiformes > Rostratulidae > Nycticryphes > Nycticryphes semicollaris. Next base: position 182,896 of record VXBJ01007472.1, on the reverse strand, counting down.
CTCAAGTGATGGTACATGATTGTAAACAAAAATAAAAATTAGAGATTAAATTTAGACTGACAGTGTGAAATGTGACTCTTTGAAGCATTTAGAGTACTTGCCACTGAAGCTGATATTACTGCGGAATTCCCAGTATGCAAAAGAAAGTCAATTTAATTATTTCCTCTGGCATACCTTGCAAAAGAACAACTTTGGCCTTTTCAGGACAGTTAAAAATCAAAGATACTGTCATTTCTTAAAGTCTCCTTATGAAAAGAACACCTCCTTTATCTTCTAGAAACCCAAATGGAAGGAGCAAGCCCTGGTGTTACACCAAAAAGGGATTTGCCATTCAAGAAATGTCCTGCAACATAGAGAAATGTGGTAAGAAACATCAATTTCAAGAGAACTGATTTAATTTTCTTTTAAAATTGAATAAGGCTGGTGCTTAGTTGTAAGAACATCTGAATAATACTTCTCGTTTCCCAGGGGGTGCTTGTGGTCAAAGGAGCATCAACAAGTACTTCAAGATTGTTGGTGGAAGCCAGGCAGAGGTTGAGTCTCAGCCATGGATAGCTGGCATCTTCCAAAACATAAGGGGTGTGGACTACTTCCTGTGTGGTGGCAGCCTCATTGACCCTTGCTGGGTGCTTACAGCAGCACACTGTTTTCACACTCCGTAAGTTTTTGGTTCCGTATCCTTATTTGCGGTGTTCTTCAATGGATTTCTTTGCCTGATGCTCACTAAGCAACCTTTCAAAATGCACCACAGTAAGAATGCTCTCTTCATTGAGCAAAATAAGATGAGCAGCTGTAACTCTAAGCCTCTGCGAGACCAAGTCTAGCAGAATGAGCTAGCAAAGTGTGAATATTTTGGTGGATTATGCAATTTAAACAGTTCAATTTGAATTGGAGCCAAGGTTTCCTTTTTACCATAGCTGTTCCCATAACTTAAGTTTTGCTGCAAGGTGATGAGCTGCTGAGCAATTATATTTATGGGTGGTTTTTGTTGTTTTTCCTGTGGAAAGCTGGTTGTCCTGTAGAGGATTCTCATTGCCAACACCCAGCATCAGTAGTAACCTCTACGTGTGCATTGCAAAATGCATGAACATCTGTCTTAATCCCCTCAAATGGGAAATCAGGGTGCTTCCCTTTAGAATACAGAGTTTAACTTTCAAAGCTGAGTAAATCCTGCTTTTTCATGTCAGCCTTAAAGTAAACAAAAAACAGGGATTGCATCTAAACTGTTGACCTCACTGTCAGAAACCAGTATTCCTCATGAATCTCTCTATTCTCCTTCAGGTCAAAAAAACCACAGAACAAATCCATCTACAAAGTCTTCCTTGGGAAGTCCATACTGAATGTTACTGATGATAAGGAGCAAGTATTCATGGTTGATGACATCATCTCTCACCCTGAATTTACAGATGACACAGGTGGCAATGAGAATGATATCGGTAAGTGCCATCTTAATGTGAGCCTTTAAAACACTGGAGGATAGCTGAAGGCATAGTGATTGTGGCATGTAACTTCACCTAGAAGGAGATCTAGTGATGAGATAAAGGGGGACAGGAACTAGGTGCTGCTGAGAACAAGATTTTCCTGCTTGTATGACTCTGGGTGGTGGCACACATCAGATGGATCACTTGGCACACTGTCAACTGTGAGCCTGTTTTATCTCTGGACCTGTACAAGGCATGAATTTTCTGTAAGCACTGGTGGCAGCATCCCATGGCTACTATACCTTTATGTCCCCAGAGATCACACTGTATGTCTANTTTTGAGTTTTTTTTTTTTTAACTTGTACAGAAGAGACTTGCCATTCTTGCACTTGACACTCAAAGCTCTACCACCCCTCCCAAATGTCTGCTGCTAAGGAAAAAGATTCAAAGAATGGCTTCATAAGCCCTTCTGGTGAAAAGAACAGTGTAAACTGTCCTCTCTTCAGCAGGGCAGGGGGTGCCTTGCTCTACAGCTAGTCAGGAAGTTGAGGTTTTCAAACACCTGAAAATACACTGGCAGGAAACTTTTCCCTGAGCTATCAGCCCCGATCCTTCCAGGAAGGAAGTTCAAGTTGAAACACTGGCCAATTCTAGTGTTGGGGAAACAAATCCTGTTAATAAAGAATGACTGAGTGTCACTCCAAAAAGCAATGAGAGGAACTGCATGTAACCATTCCCATTAACGGTACTCTATATTCCTGCCCTCAGAACTCAGGGGTAGAACTTGCTTTACAAATCTAACTGTGCATTCTCTGACTTGTTTCTTAGCTCTGATAAGGATAAGATCAGCTTCTGGGCAGTGTGCAGTGGAATCCAAATATGTCAGAACAGTCTGCTTGCCGGAGAGGGGCCTTTACTTACAAGATAATACCCGGTGTGAAATAGCTGGCTATGGAAAACAAGATTTTTGTAAGTAAATGACTTCTTTTTATAAAGCTGNGGTACAGTAGGTTTCACCATATAGTAGGGAAATGCCATATCAGGTAGCACAATGGTCAAAGTTTTTCCTGAATAATGAAGAATTTCCTGAATATATATATATATTTTNCACTGGCAGGAAACTTTTCCCTGAGCTATCAGCCCCGATCCTTCCAGGAAGGAAGTTCAAGTTGAAACACTGGCCAATTCTAGTGTTGGGGAAACAAATCCTGTTAATAAAGAATGACTGAGTGTCACTCCAAAAAGCAATGAGAGGAACTGCATGTAACCATTCCCATTAACGGTACTCTATATTCCTGCCCTCAGAACTCAGGGGTAGAACTTGCTTTACAAATCTAACTGTGCATTCTCTGACTTGTTTCTTAGCTCTGATAAGGATAAGATCAGCTTCTGGGCAGTGTGCAGTGGAATCCAAATATGTCAGAACAGTCTGCTTGCCGGAGAGGGGCCTTTACTTACAAGATAATACCCGGTGTGAAATAGCTGGCTATGGAAAACAAGATTTTTGTAAGTAAATGACTTCTTTTTATAAAGCTGTACTTCCACAGTGTGGAAACTGGCTGGTGTTTTTTTTTACACTACTATCTGCAAAAGATTCAAAAAGATTCTTCTCTATTACTCTGTATATTTCATATGTGTCTTGAATCTTTGCTGTCATCTTATCTACTTGTTGATGGCATCTCCTCTCTGATGCTTCTTACATGTGCCAAACCATTCAAAGTAAGCCGAGATGCAAAACAACAAATTTTTTTCATTCCTGATGTGGTGAGGAATAGAAAAAATTAAAGCTGTGTTGGGAGGATTAACAACAGATTGCATTTGTGCAAAGCTTCCTTCAAAAACTATCAAAGTCCTCTCTAAGCACCAAGCTTCAGAGTTTACATCTGGAACACTTCTTTTTTTACCTCTTCAAAACTTTTAACACTAAAAGTAAACAGATACTGCATAAGCTTTAAATAAGAACCTCAAATCAGAACTGGAATGGCTGTTAATATTGAAGTGCTGAAAGCGTGTACTGATAGGTTGGGGGTTTTCTGTCTTGGATGGTGAAAATAGTTAATATTTTTCTGTTTGCAGATGACATTTACTATGCTCAGAGACTGATGTCAGCCAGTGTGAACTTAATATCACAGACAAAATGCAAATATGTCTACTATGACAATATCAGGGTTACTGACAACATGGTCTGTGCTGGAGATCCCACATGGATGACTGATGCATGCAAGGTACAACTAGTTTGTTTTTTCTAAACTGTTCTAAATGCTTCTACGCTACATGGATCAACTGATGGCATCTTGTAATTCTACTAGGCAGAGAAGTCTCTCTTTATATGGCATCTACTTAGTACACCCAGTGGTGTTGCCCTGTAGTGTGGCCAAAGACATGGAATAAGGTTGGGACCTAGGGTTAGGTGTTACCCCCTCCACACCTTCTTTGGAGGATCAAGAAGTGCAGCATCTTACCTACTGTTATCCCTCAAGGCCTTTCTTGTAATGTAGTCAGGAAGTGGCTGGCAGGTACTGTGTTCCTCTGACACATACCTATTCCAGTCTCAGCTTGCACATCAATAATATTAATATAGCTCTGCAAAGGGACAGAAGGGGAACTACTGGGGGATACTGAGCTCCTCCACAGAGTCCTCAAAACTAAATCTGCTTCCCTGCACCTTCACTGGGTGGTGTGGCCCTATAAAGCACTCAAGAGAACAAGTGTTGCCCTTATGGACAGGGAGACAATTCCTTCTGTGATTAAAGGATGGAGTGTGCTTGCCTCTGACTTTATATCGCTAGTCTAATATCTGTGATTATAAACTTAGGAAGGGGTGTTGTATACAAGGCCACTGTTCTCTCTGTGCCCTGCCAGGGGTGAACCTGAGAACTCCTTACCTCACAGACTGCATTCAGCTCGCACCAGATGCTGAGCCCTACGATCCATCTATGCAGTATTCTCAGAAATCAAAACTGTAGCTCATGGATATTTACCAGCTTCTATCACTCTGTAGCAGGAGCCTGCAATTGTTTGTTTGGCTTTTGTTTAAAGGCTTCATCTGCAGAAAATGGCTTAACATTCTCTTTCTGTTGGCAGGGAGATTCTGGTGGCCCCATGGTGTGTGAGCACAATGGCAGGATGACGCTTTATGGGATTGTCAGCTGGGGAGATGGCTGCGCAAAGGAAAACAAGCCTGGTGTTTACACCAGAGTTACTGAATACCTTAACTGGATTGACTCCAATATGAATGCTGTAACTGCCAAGAGTCGTTTCCTCCCTGAACCAAAGTGATCTTCTTTTCTACATCTGGACTCAAATGAACAAGATGAAGCCTATACAGGTGTCAGGACACTAAAGTCCTGAATGGTATGAGAGGCTTTCCTTTTAAATACTGGTGTGGTCTGCTGCTCACAGTGTTCCTGAGGCAGAGAGATGGTTGATGTATTACTACTCTGAATTATCTGAAAACCACTCCATGGGAAGCTAAAATATTTAACATTTAAATGAGTATTCCCATGCACGATACTATGCATATCAAGTTATCTGTCCACTTCAGTTATGAACCAGCATTTGGTCTGGAAGTATTGGTAAAATTTTAACTTATTTAACTCAAGTATTCATTTTATATATAGTCAGAATCTAAATTCTTTCCTCATTACACTGAATAATGCTAAGGCTCAAGTCCCAGGAACTTAACAGTACCTGTGAAGACCAGTACTGAGAGGGTGATCAGACTTTGCATCAGAAAATTGAAGGAATTGTATCAGCATTAATTACCAGTAATACATGAAGGACTAAAGTCTACCTGGGCTGAGGCAAGTGTACAAGGTTCAACTGCTCTAGACCCAATGTATTTTAAAATCTTAAAGGTGGCACCTGTAGCTGTGTCAGCATTACAAACTCAAATGTATTACGTTTGGGAACTGTACTGCAAGAAGGTAAACTGAAAACTTGTCTGATTTCCAGGGCAAATCTGAAGGTGTCTGGGTCGCCTTAAAAGTCTGATTATGCCAGGAGTTTATTTCCATTTAACTGATATCATATGGAAACTACTTATGCTGGTTTTATTTTTAAACTTTTGTTTTCTAAATTTGAATTTTTGAGGGCTGGAACCTCAAGCTTTATTTAATATTTTTTTTTTTACTCTTTAACTTATTGTTTGTATGATGAATGTTAGAATATAATTAAAAACTCTCATTCTTATGTGTCTCTTCTTGCTTGAATTGAGAATGGTATGACTTGAAAGACAACTGCCACTCTTTAAATCCTAATTGGAACTACAAAGTAATTTTGTAGAACAAATGTTTGAACTCCCTGTTTACTAAAGCATCTCATGTGAGGAATTGATGTCACTTTCTATGGGCTGTAGAGTGCAAGACCAAGTATAGGATAAACAAGAGTGCTGAAGAGGCACTATTCGTGCCATGTTCAGAACGCCATTGTGGACTAAACATTCTCAAGTGGTGAACTAATAAAGGAAAAAACATTGTTTAGGTTTTGCCTAAACAGTTTTCATCCTCCGGCATTTCAATGTGATTACTTGGTGTGGGGAGCAAGAGACTGCTTCCAAAAGCTCGCTCACTAGATAACATGCCCCTTGCTGCCTGTGGAAGGATGCTATGCAGCAGCAACAGAGAAAGGTGCTAAAAGGAAAGGGGTAGGTTCAGCTTTCCTCAGTACTTCTTTGTGGGTGCTAATTTTTCAAAGAGCAGCATTCGAAGTTGACCTCGAGTACTGCCAAGCAAAATCTTAGTTAGCAGAAGTTATAATAAATGACAAAATGGATTTATAGTTCAGTTTACTTTGTCAAAACAGAACTTTTGCTAGAACAGAATTCACAGCAGAAAGTGCTAAGAATAAAGAATTACTTAAAGCCAACTGCATTTCTAATTCTGGATGAAATGTCACAATTAAACACCAAGTAAGACCGTGCTGAAGATAGTCTGTTGTTTGGGCAGACACCAACAGAAGGAGAAGTTTGAGTGGTTAAGGGGATGTGGTGAGATCCTAGCGTTGCTTTAACATCCTGAAGGCCATAGGCTCGTTGCTTTGATTGTGTTTCCTGTAAAGAAGAGCATTTATACCAAGTCTACAGAGAATAGTTTCCATCACAGCATCAAGATGTCATCTATTTGTGTGATGTTTGTAATTGTGAAAGTAAAAGGCTTGCACAAATGCCAAGCATTTAACATTGATAAAATATTTCCTACACTGAAATGGCCATAAAGGAAGAAATCAGCAACCTAGTTTGCTGCATAATTTCTGAAGTTAGCGGTCCCATCCATCCTGATTGAGTAACACAGTGAGCCAGCAAGACTCCAGTAGATACTGATCAAAAGATCTCAGGCTAGCAATTTGGCTTGCCAATTTTTGGCCTATTTCTAGAAATGTTAGTACCCAAAGGTTTTGTTAGTTGTTCATCTCTCATAAATGTAGAATTTGGGGTCAAATTATAAGACTGCTAGGGAAACATAACTTATTTTGGTAGATCAGACCATACTAACTTCTAGTTTCTCATTATAGTTCATTTAAGAATTCAGGAAAAAATTCAAATGTGTATGTGAAATGAGCTCTCATATAAACCTTTTGGTATTTCTCACTAGCTGCTTAATGATTAATTACAACAGATTCCCGAAACGCTTTGGAAAAGTCTTGAGCGAGGAATTTGTTGTGACTTACAAGCAGGGCTCTGGCTACAGATGAGCAGAATGGGCTCTTCTTTTTAAAAAGTACTCATGACATTTTGGTCAGGTGGCTTTTTGTCATTTTATATGCACCAAAGGACACAAAAAAACCTCTAAAGAGAGAAAAAACTTATTTTTCCTTTCTTATTTTCTATAAAATAGAGATGAGCTAGATAACTCATGGCTAGGGTGATTGATGTCTTCACTTCATAGCAAGGCAACTGTGAATTCAGAGCTGCTCAGATACAAATGTAACTACAGCAATCCATTCAAAAATCAAGGGGAAATGCATAAACTAAGTGTGTGCTCGCTTTCCAAAAAGCACACTGGTAATTTTTCAGAAGCACGCTTTGCCTTGTAGCTTATTGTAGCCTGGGTACATGAACCTTGCACACTGGTGATGGAATGATAGGTATAAGAATCTTCAGCTTTGCCCTTTAGACTCAGGACTGAAACATTTAACATCTGGACTATTTCCAGCTCTGTTATCACTAAGTTACATGTCTTTATACAAAATGGGTGGGACAGTATTTCCTTTCTCCCACAGGTCTGCCTGGATATGATTTGTCAGGAGGGAGAGTTGACAGCTGTGTGAGAGTACTGTGAGTGACTTGCTGACATCCCAGTCTCGCACAGGGACAGCAAGCGCTGCTTAAACATGAAATGATTACCAGTCATGTGGGGTTGTGAACTGTTAGGCAATAAGAGTTGTGATTGGGATCTGCAAACAGAAATTTATTAGTCGGTGTTACTGCAGCGTGTGGTGGAGTTATTCCACAAAAGCATGCTGTTTGTGGACTGCTGATTAAAGTCTGTGTTGGGAATTAAGATTGCGTTGTTTGTGGAGAATGAGCTGGAGATGTCCTGTGAGGGACTGTGAGACAGGAGACCGTGCCAGAAGAGAAGGAGGGCAACTCTTCACTGCTTTTCTAGACAGTAATAACAGGCCAGCCTGGCCAGTGTCGGCAGAAAATACCATGGGCACATAGTAACCAATGATAATATACCTTTAGACAAAAATATACTAGGTTTAATGACGTCTTTTGGGGTACTACAGCTTTCTCACTTCAGTGTTTATCAATGTACTAAAATAACTGGATTTCCAACAGGTGAAGTATATAAATATCTTCAGGGCAATCACATATTATCATTGTAATGAGCAGCACATTTGTCACATTATGAACATAAGTAAGAATGAAAATGGAGCAATAAACAAAATTTGCATTTAGGTCTTTCATTTTGAAATCTAGGGAGCTCTGGATAAAGTATGAATAAAGAGAGAGTCTTGAGAGCTGAGGAAATTTAGATGCTGTTTTGGGTGTGCAATCTTACTTGTTCTTTAGTTCATGTTAGATAAACTGCCACAACAACAACAAAATCTTTAAACAAACACACAGTGGCTGCTATAATACTTCATCTACTCTCTTTCAATGTTCTCTGCATTACTTTGGCCGCAGAAGATGATCACGTTGTTTCACGAAATTTTCTCTTCACAGAATCCACAGGAAACTTTTTCTTTTCCCTCCTTACAGAGAGTGAGCAAAGGCTGAACCAGGTTGAGGTGCTGGTGAGGATGAAGAGAAACAGCCTAGAGAACTGTGCATAGAGCTTGGCAAACCCCACTGCAGAATGACAAGAGAAATACTAGAAAGAGAACATTTTTGGAAGATAATAGATACCTGGTGGATACTGACATGCAAGGCAAATGTTGACATCATAAATCTGCTCTTCCTTAAGCATATTGTTCCTTGATTTGAAATCCTTGATGTGTGGGAGGAGACAGAAAGGAATTGAATGGAAGTCCAACAAGCATTTAGAAACAGCTGTGGGGTGAGCATCAGCCAAAGAGATCATATCTCGGAAGCCTTAAGAGTATAATTAATATGAACTCAAGTCCCTAGTTCTCTTCAATACTTTCACAGAAGAAACATATTAAGCAATGAGGATAAAGCAGCATCTGATGTGTCCAGAGCATAGGAAGCTGGTTTAACCTGTCAGCTCTTAGAAGGAAGTGATGCATCCTGAATGGACAGACCACTTTACCTTATATAGCTGAAGCTTTCTTCATGGAAGTGGAACTAAAATGTGACTCAAAGTACTTAAAAATAAAACCTATTTTAAATAAACTAAGTTATGGTGAAACATGATATATAGTCACCTACTTGTTACATATGTTACATCACTTCCATGTGGAACTGTATGCGTGGGAGGATTTTGATTGTGCCTATTGAAAGCTGAACTAATAAAGAACAATATGACTATCTGGTCACTGGGCATTTGGTCACTTCTGACACTTAACCAGAGCCCTTGCTTTGGGGCAAATGAGAACAGAGCTTGTCCATGAAAAGAGAATCAAACCTTTCTTCATTCATCAAACCTGTCCTTTGAAGTTTCAGATACCTCCAAATATATACCTCCAAGATACGTCAAGTGACGTGCTTGAAACAATGCACATTCATTAAAGAGCAAATCTGGGTTCAGACTTGGCCTGGCGTATCCCTTCCAGAGCCATCGCATCCCATGCAATTATGCAAACAGGCAATCTGAGCAGAATTTGGGTTGCATTGTTCAAGCTTTTGGCAAGCAAAGGGTGTGGAATTTTAAGAAGTGAAAATGCAAGAAATATATGCAGTGCAAGTGCTCTGTACTTCATTAACAGTAAAATAAGATGTAGACCCACAAGTCAAACATGAAAACATATGCAGAGCCACACGAGCAGTACTCGATTTCTGTGTCCGGTTCCATAGCTACAGCCAACTGGTTGACTCAGTCCCATTTAGGGTGCATCCATCTGGCAGGATCCACTAATGATATTTGAAGCTGGGAAAGGCTGGAAGAATTCCAGCATCCAAACAGAATTCAGAGCGAGCTTAGCAAACCAGAGTTATGGGAAGTGAACAAGTTAATAAAGACAAACAGGAATAACCAAACACAGAGGTAGATGAGCGAAGACTGATATTAAAGCAGATCCAGAAGGCACAACAGACCACAAGCTGGATTTAAGTCAACAGCACTGAGTGAGAAAATAGAAACATACTGACACATACACCAGATTGCAGTTTGTAAACCTCGGGATGAGGCAGACACTCAGCTGGGTCTTGTTTTGAGCATCTTTCTTCCTGATGAGAAGACAACTATAACAATCAATGATCTAGCACATGACAAAGAGAAAAGGCAGAAATTATTTGGTGTATTTTATCCAGAGAAGTAAAATCTACAAGGGACATTTTCTTCAAATGGGAAAGGGCTGCTGCAGAGAAGGGGATGAACTGTCCTCTGTGTCTGTGGGGGACAGGGTGAGAAGCAAGACGCCTGGCTGCAGGAAGGGAAGCCGAATCGAAGTATTATGCCATTATGCTGCTGGTAAAAGTAGAAACATGAGAGACACAGGGCAATAAATGGCACTGAGTGGTGTTGAACCTCCTCCACTGCAATTTTTCAGAACAATTTAGAGCTAAACCAGTTGTTTTGGGCTCTCGCAATGAAACTGGAAGAAACTTTGAGGAATCATCAAATCTCAGGTTCCCTGTTTTATTATGAAATAAATGAACATGCTCAGTGACTGAGATGCTTACATGAAAATACAGACACCACATGGAGGTTGAGAAATAGTATTACACAATTTAACCATCTTGATAAAAAGTGGTTTTAAAAAAATGGCTCCTGTGAGAGAAAATGATCTGGATTTGTGAATTAAAGATTAAAGGCAAACCACTTAATGGGAGACTAATAACTGTAAAAAGTTTTGAGCAAACTTTTCAGTAACTCTTAACATAATAATATTCCAGACAGAACTAGAATCAAATTAATTGCTTCCATGCCCCACTGGGCAAAATATTTTCAACGAATAACATGTGCAACTGACAAGAAAGTAAAATTATTATCCCCCATTGCACAGTGGAAACGTTATTCCTCTACTGAATAACTGGAAAATGTTTTATACCTTAACACTATGACTTGGCATCGTACACATGCATTACCTCAGTGTGTTTCAAGCTGGAAGCCTCTGGGTGTAATAAAACCTTCCAAAGCACAGTATCATCATAGGGAGACAATCACAAAAGCAGCTGAAAATCACCGGCAAATGTCAGACTTTGCCAGACATGGGCTTATGTGCTTTAGGGTCTGATGCCTCTTTGGTGACAATATGATTCCAGAAAAACAGCTGGACACGTTTACAAATAAAAAACAGCCACAGGCTTTTTCATCATTTATTAGAAATCAAGCAAATTATCTCTGCTGCTCACAGCTCAGGTGTTCTGAATTCAGTATATTCATAACTTCAGCAGCAGTAATTATAATGACCACTTACTAATTCTTCCCTAAATTTTCTTGTGTTGCAGCACAAAACTTTAGCCTAAAACAAAACATCTGACATAAATCAGAGCATCACTCCAGCTGTCGGAATTCCAGCTGTTCCACGAAGATCACAGCACGTACTTGGCATCACTACAGCACATCAGCACCCATGATAAAAACATTTTCACCAAGTTCCAACTCCTTCATCTTCAAATGCACCTGCGCTTGCTTTTGTTCAAATCGATGTTTAAGTTACGTGCCTGCAACCCCTGCCGCGGGCTGTGAAGATGTGCCAGCATCTCGTCGCCCCTCGGGGTGCCCGATGTGCACAGGTGCCACTAGATGGGGCAGCAGCCTCAGAGAAGGAGATGCCGTCGCTCGCAGCCGATTTACCGAGGCTGGCGCGTCAATCACAGTGAAGTGCTTTTATTTATAGCCCGCCCTTTGCTTCCCTTCCACCTCGGTACTTATGAAAACGTGAGCAAGGGACACACACTCGGCGCTCAGCCACGTACCTATATAACCCCGCACTTCTTTCTGTGGCCCTGCCGAACCAGGCTGTGGATCCTCGTTGACGTTCGTCCCCTTGCATCTTCCTGACCGAGCTAGATTTGAGGCAAGGCGGCAGCAGAAGAGCCAGAACGCTGCCCTTAGGAGAACCCCTTGTCACAACAAAGCCTTCGTGAACAACAACAACATGAAATAATAATAATAAAAAAATTCAAAAGGCCAGTTTTTTCATGTCACGCTGACAGGAAGGCAGGGAAACAGCGGGAAAAGTGTTTAAGAAGCAATTGCAAAAGCACAGTCCAATACATTACCGTTTTCCTTCACCAATGCCTGAGTTTGAAATAGCACAGGCAGAGATAAGCTGGCACATAAACCAGGAGCAAACACGACAACGCTAAATCTTACCTATGACGACTAACACTTATAATTGCTTTAAGTGGGAGCCATGACAGTGATCTTCCCCTGAGCCTCTCTAAAGAGCTAGATCATTAAAACCTGCCGCCTAACGGCTGCCGCTTCTGAACATCCCCCTCCTCCCTGGACCCCCCCCACCCGCCTCCCCGGCTCGGCGGCGGCTCCGCTGGGGGCGCCCGCGCTTCGCCCCGGCGGGATCGGGAGCGGCGGGGCCGGGACGGAGGGACCGGGGCGGAGGGAACCGGGGGGCGGCGGCGAAAGGGAGCCCTCGGCCGCCTGGGTTTGGGCGGACAGAGGAGGGCAGGCCAGGCTGGGGCAGGCTAGCCGGGAGAGCGTGTTGTGACACGGAAGCCACGGGGAGGGCAAGGTGCCATTCCCCTGGGACATCCACAGAGATATGAGGGCTGTAACCCCCGCTTATGAAAATATTAAATTTCACGTTGTTTTGAAAATATTGACCTCAGGCTCTGTGGTCACATCTCAACATGAGCCAGCTCAGTGCTCAGGGCCTGCAAAGTGTTGCTGTGAAGCGAGGCTGGAGGTGGCATCTCGGAGGTGGCATCCCAGAGGTGGCATCTCAAAGGTGGCAACCCGGAGGTGGCATCCCAAAGGTGGCATCGAGGTCTTCCTGGCACTAACACTCGGGCACTCTCCTCCAGACCACTTCCATTCCATGCCACACACAGAGACGAGTACTTTGCTGGACTCAGGTTACAACATACTGTGATTTGTTGCAAATTCATTTCATCTCTTGGAGTTTTGGTGCTGAAAGTTGTGGCATCAAGACAACACCCACAAAGTTTCTACTGGTGCTTGGGGAACTCCTTCCTGGACTGCTTTCTGGTGGTAATGCAGACACACTCAGGTAAAGAGCCAAAAGTCTTTCTAGAATTTATTTTTCCTGGGTCTTCACATCTGAGACCTGACATGTTCATGCGGGGAAGTGAAGTGCTGTCAACTGACTTCTGACAATGCACTTCCACCAGAGGAGTATGAACATTCTCAGAACACAACTGATTTTACACTGAGTGATTAGTCCAACCTATCCAGGCAACAATGCACAGCTAAAAAGACAAATCCATTTTTGCAAGAAGATAGCCTGCCCTGAAAGTTAAAATGGCATTACAATATCAAATTAGGTGTCACAAAGATTAACAGAACATCCAGCCAGAAAGCACTTGCGTGTGTTTCACAAGTCAGTCTGCAGACCCCTTTGCTACAGGTGTCTGATCTGTGTTACCATTTAGAGAGCAACAGACATCATCTGTTTGGACCTATGCAAAGTGTTTGACACTGTCCCACGTGACATCCTCGTCTCAAAATTGGAAACTCATGGGTTTGATGGATGGACCACTTGGTGGATAAGGAACTGGCTGGATGACTGCACTCAAAGGATTGTGGTCAACGGCTCAATGTCCAAGTGGAAACCAGTGACATGTGGTGTTCCTCAGGGCTTGGTACTGGGACCAGTGCTGTTCAACATCGTCATCAGAGACATGGACAGTGGGATCGAGTGCAACCTCAGCAAGTTTGCCAATGATGCCAAGCTGTGTGGCGCAGTTCACACACTGGTGGGAAGGGATGCCATCCAGAGGGATCTGGACAGGCTTGAGAAATAGGCCCGTGTGAACCTCATGAAGTTCAACCAAGCCAAGTGCAGGGCCCTGCACCTGAGACATGGCAATCCCAGGCACAAATACAGGTTGGGCAGAGAAAGTCTGGAGAGCAGACCTGAGGAGAAGGACTTGGGGATGTTGGTGGATGAGAAGCTCAACCTTAGCCAGCAACACGCGCTGGCAACTCGGAAAGCCAACCACATCCTGGGCTGCATCAAGAGAAGCAGGTGGAGGGAGGTGATTCTACCCCTCTACTCTGCCCTTGTGAGACCCCACCTGGAGTACTGTTTTGAGCCCCACAGTCCTCAACACAGAAAGGACATGAACCTGTCAAAACAGGTCCAGCAGAGGGCCACAGAAATGATCAGAGAGCTGAAGCACCTCTGCTATAAAGACAGGCTGAAAGAGGGGGTTGCTCAGCCTGGAGAAGAAAAGGCTCTGGGGAGGCCTTAGAGGCTTTTTGGGTACCTGAAGGGGGCTCTGGGAGAGGATTCTTGATCAGGGAGCGGAGTAACAGGATGAAAAGAAATGGTTTTAAACTGAAAGAGGGGAGATTTAGATTAGATCTCAGGAAGAAATCCTTTCCTGTGAGGGTGGTGAGACACTGGAAGAGGTTGCCCAGAGAAGCTGTGGCTGCCCCATCCCTGGAGGGGTTCAAGGCCAGGCTGGATGGGGCTTTGAGCAACCTGGTCTGGTGGGAGGTGTCCCTGCCCAGGGCAGGGAGTTGGAACTTCTTGGTCTTTAAGGTCACTTCCAAGCTAAACCATTCTATGATTGTACAGTCATTTGTTGCCAAGTTTTACAAAGCCTGTGACCCCAGCATTAGGAATCCTTATCATTCTGGATCTGGGAAACATGAAGCTGTTAAAACACCTGTGTCTGGAAAACATACATTGTAAGGTAAGAAATTTTTTCAGTCTCTAATTTATATAAATATTTTTTTCCAAAGAGAAATGTGAAATACATGGTAAAGATAAAAACTCCTAGTTCATAGTTCCATTAAAGGTAGCTTTAAAGATTACTTTCTCCTTGACACAGGAGCAGAATTCAATATTGCTTAAGAAAATGCTACTTTTCCAGATTGCAACTGGACACTTAATTCATCTCATTTTGCAGATGTCAAACAAACACAACATCAGTCAGAATGCCTGAGATATCATACATTTCTTACAAATTACCAATTGCTATTAGAAACTGGTTTTGTAATACTTAGATTAAAGTTGCAGCAATGGGGCGATATTTAACATGTATCGCTGGAGCATCTTCTAGCATATGTATGAAAACAGCATTCTGAACCCTAGTGCAAACACCTATTAGCTCCCACAAGTTAATTCATCTATCAGTGTCTTTCATCATGAACAATGGATTTTCCAGCTCTCTGAGATCAAAGCTTATCATGTAAATCTATAGAATAGATTTCCTTACTATAAGAAAGCGCAGAATTCCATTTCCAAAGAAAAGATACTATGTGCCATGAAGCGAATATTTTTTAAAAAAAATCTGGTTCTTCACTATCTTTTCTTTCATCAAAAAGCTCTGAATCATCTTCTTATTATATTCCTTTCTCAAGTAATCAGATAATGGTAATAATTAATTTCTTTCCCCTGTTGTGAATGCACATTAATAAAAACATCATCTTGCTGGAAAAGAACTCTGTTCTGGGCTTTTTGTTTGTTTAAATAAAGACTCAATAAATTGACAAACCCAACATTAATAAAAGTAAAGCCAGCCTTAAAAGCCTTAGCAAATTTGTCTCAGGTCTTAAATTTGAATTTCCAGTTCTTTGTTGCTTACTTAGACTCATCTCTTTGGTCAATTTGGAATTTTGTGAGCTCCTGTAATCACACGTAAAAGCTGTTATTGCCCTCAGTTAGAAGACAGGTGAGTGAAGCTCAACTGCAGAAGTTTTTACACATGCAACAGGGGAATAAAATCAGTGTGTTCACAGCTTCGTAAAAGCAGTGATTTTGGCCATAGTTTACTTTTTGATGCAAATTATTCCCACTATTCCATCAAGGTGTAGACCTGTGTCTAAACCAAGTATTTACTACCCTATAGGTTATTTTGAGATTGGGTCCATAAACAATATGTCAGTTGAAAAAGCACAGAGAAAACACTTGCATTTTGTTACGAAACGTGCCACAGCTCTATTTGAGCTGTTGTAAAGGGGTTAAACTCTGCAAAAGAGGAAAGCAGCTCTTCAGCAAATGAGGCCGATTTTCTTTCCTAACTGTACAAACTGTTGCATATATTTTCCCCTCTAGCAATCTCATTTTCATTGTTTCACACTACCGCCCTGAATAGTAATTTGGCTTTGAATAATTCCCTTCATCATAATGCAGATGTCAACACCAAACGATACAGGCACAAGCTATAGTGTATGCAGCAGCTCGGGTTTAAAATGCAGGCTCTTGTATGCGGAGCCAGTGGAGCATGTGGTTTTTATTTTTCAGCTGTTTCCAACAGATTGAAAATTCCACAGGCTACAGAGTCTTGAATAATTTAGAATGCTGCACGGAATACTCCTTAGCTAGAGAAATATATAAAGAGGAGGGGGGAAAATCGCTTCGGTTTACTTCACTGGATAGATTTGTTCCCTAAATAGCAGTGTCTTCCTAGGGAGCAGAGACTAAGAGCATTTAAGGGTAAGAGACACAAAACATGCGAGTTCAGGAGAACAGATTGATTAATTATATTAATGAGACTCAAGAGCAATTTCACCATTGAACAAGACTAGTAGCAGGGCTATTTCTCTGCCTCTGTGACAGGAGAGGAATAAAACTAAGCTGTAGGACTTGCTTGACTACTCAGAACTGACAAAACTCAGGGAGGTGTAAAACAGATTCGCCTGCAATTGCTTTAACAGCATGGTGCTGGGGAACCTAACACCATGCCAGTTCTTAGTCAGAAAGGAATGGCTACACATGTTTATTCAAATATATTGGTGATGTAAGTTAAATGTTCAAAAAATAAAGCCAAATGTTTAAAAAATCTATTGTTTATGGGCCTCTCTTCAGCAAAAAAGCATGCACCCAGCAAGGGAGTAAGTTAAGGTCAGATTCCTCATTATGCATCTTTTTCCATCTCCTCTGCATGTGTCTTCCCTCAGCTGGAGCCAAATTCAGAAATATGATTTATGCTGCACAACATTTTCCAAACAGCTACTTTAACAAAAATAAAATACATGCTAAAGTGTCCCACATTAAAAAAACCAACCACCTCTACAAATCCTGTTTGCCTAGTTTATGTTCTAGTGAATAAAACAGCAGGACTTCACATTTTTTTTTCAAGATCAAGCCCCTGTTCCCCTCTTCTTGAGAAGGAGCAAAATCTTTTTCAAGATTCATCCCTGTCCTCCTTGATGCCAGCAGCTCCCAGTGAGTCTCACAGGCACCAGGTACTTGTTCCAGAGGCAGAATCTGTGAACTTTCTCTTACCCTAAAGCAAGAGGCTGAGAAGGAACAGAACTGTTGTAGCAATAGTGCTCTGTCTCTGAAGCGCCCCTCTGGGGCTTTCCTCACTTAAGGCCTGTCAAGTCTCATTGCTCTGAGCGTTTGCCTCACTCAGACCTCAGCGTATGCACTTGCCCACTTCTGCTACAGAGTCTGCGTTTCATGTCTTTGCAGGGCCAGGATTTTCTTCTCATGCTTTGCTGTGCCTTGTTCATGGGGTTTCAGAGGGAGCAGATGTGGCAGCAACACACATTTTCTGGGCAGCTCTGCACTTTCTCACAAATTTTCATGACGTGACCTCGAGCACGCTGGTTGCACAACCTGCTCCCTCACCATTTGGAGTCTCATCAATATCTGCTAAAAGATTCATGATTCCAAGCATTGACCCAGTGAGCAAAGGGAATATAATTTAACAAATCTCTCCACGTCTAATTAGACAGTGCTTGCACTCAGGTGAAACCTACCAGAAGCAAACAGCCAGCACTCCCATGGTGTGACTGTGGACTGGTAACTGGTCACCAAATTGGCTGCAACTTTCCCCTGCTCCAAGCGGAGAATGGAGCTCAGTCACTGACAGAGGTCCCAGCTTTGCTTCTGGAGGTGACGTGCACTGAGACTGGAAGCCCTGCGTGGCAGGCAAAAGCAAGACATTTCCTCTCCTCTGTTTCCCGAAGCCACGATGGAAGGAAAGAGCCATGCTTTGAGTGGTTTCTTGGCTTTAGTAGTGACTCCCTGTTCAAGGCACAGTGGAAGACTGCTCAATAAGAACTGATCATACTTACAAAATCACATCCTCTATTGACTGGAATTGGGCTACTTAAGTATTAACTTTTTGCATTAGACTTTCATGCTTTGTAGTTTACTACATTTTCAAGACACGTTCCTAGGACTAATGAAAATACAAAATAAACAAAGCTGAAAACCTCACACTCAGGGAAGCCACATTAACTTTATGCATCCATCCGGTAAGAATTTATATTCTTTCTTGCATAGTACTTAGCAGATGACAGGTATTTTATGTGGCTCAAACCACTTCATTGTTTTGTTAGAACTTATACTGATTAATTAAAATGACACATGAAAAACCATCAAAGCATACCTTCTCTTAAGTGGGGAATTTATTATCATCAACGTAGCTTAAAATGGATGCTTTAATTTAATTTGCCATAAAAGCTGCACTGCCAAGTCAGGCAAACAATATTGCAATGTCATGTATTCTGTACCCAGACGGTTGTTGTCTGTTCAGAAGGGAAATAAGTTTAGTGGAGTTTGAAGACGTAAAACTCTTCAGGCATATAGACTAATTAAAACAGGTAATTCCCACAAAAAGGGAATGGACATGGAGATGAGCCTCCATTTGAAATCTGTAAGGGCAGTTAATGCATTAAAAATTGGCATAGTGGTTGTGAAGAGAAACGTTCATATCAAAAGAATATGATATTCCCAGTTAGCCATTATCAGTATTTTTTAAATTAAGAAACAAGCTAAAAGCTATATAAACCCAAAGGAATGAGGAATTAGATTTCATGAGTGCTTGTTCCCATGTGGGACCCCAAGCCTTTAGTAACACCGCTTGATGACTGGTTGCAAATACCAACAACCAAAGCAACATTCAACCCTTCCTTTGGCTGACACTGTTCGTGGTCAGAATAATGGTAGCTTTGAGAAATGGCTATGACACCAGCCTGCATGCTCACAGAGCAGGTAAGTGTTGATGTCAGAAGATGGTTTGCTGCAAAAACGTGCAGTTTTCCTATTCCCTGGACACAAAGTGGCCAAACAATGCTTCTGCATCCCTGATACTGATGAATAAAACCACAGAGGGCTTCCTAAGATAACTTTATCCCAGTGTCACCAAGACACTTAAATGCTTATTATCACACTGGGAAAGATCAGGCATATCAATTAAATCAACTGTAATTACGTTTCTCAGCTGGGGCTGGTGTGTCAAGTACAGAAAATAACTTTAAAATTAGCTCCCCGTTTCACTTACCATTCTCTGCATGCAAAGATATGAGTCTTGAACCTGCAATGTTCTTGTCTTCCTTCACCTCAACATCTCTCTCATGTTCACAGATAAGACTTGGTCTAAAACAAGCAGCCTAGTCAACAAGAATCTTGTACTACAGAACGAGCTAAATAGTTTTCTGTGAGTTTCTGGCACCAAAGGAAGCACCAATGGTATTTACCAGTGTTTAGTTAGAAATAATACCATTTATACTAATGTGGGATAACAAAAGCTGCGAGAACTTGTAATGATCATTGGTATTTTGCTTAAAGCCCAGGGGGATTTAAACCTTCATTTACAAGAAAAAATGTATCCTTCATGGTTTCAGAGAAAAAAGTAAAACCATAACTCAGGTGTTTCCGTACACAAAAAGAAAGAAATTAAAACATCTCAAATAAAAGCCTAAGATTTTACAGGATGATGGGGGAGGGGAGAGAAGGGCTACAGAAGTCGCCACAACAGTAACATACCGTGAACTCTGTATAACTAATTTGTGATGTAATGTATTTTAAAGATCTTCCACAGGGAAGTCTAAGCAAACAAAAGATAAACCTCAGTGGTTACAATATTGCTAACATTTGCATTTCAATTTCACCAGCTGCACCACAACAAGAACCCAGAACCCAGAACTAGACCAGCGTATCTTAACTCTGTCCTGCAGAAGATTTCAAGCTCCCAAAATTAGTGTTATTGCCTCTTTGCAATGAAGGCAGGCAAAACCTTTCAATACTTACAAAATTACACAAGGGTTCTGATACCAATCCCTGCTCTGATATTTGAATATGGATTATGGGTATTCACCACTCTAAATCAAGCAAAGCTTGGTTCTAAATGGGCTTTGCCACACACCATGTCGGTAGCCCTACTTTTCAAGCTGTAGTCATCCAGCAGACTGTAACTTGGTCTTTAAATATCTCCTGCCTAATTCTCAGAATTTTCCCATTACCCAATAATCCTAAAACCCCAAAGAGATCTAATTTCCACAAGCTAGCTCTATGTATTACCCACCAATACCACTGCTCTCTTAAGAACATTTTTGCTTCATGTGCAAGTTTCAAGTCTTAGAAGAAAAGCTAGTTTTCTAGGCCTGTGTGTAGCAAGAGGGTTGTAGCAGATTTCCACATCACTGGTTTCTTCTTCACTGAAGAACCAGCTTGTAAGAACCCCATACCTACCACCAGAATAACACATCAAAATATGAGAAAGTAATGTATTATTTTTCCTCTTAGTGGCCAGGCAGCATCTCACCTCACTGACACTATTCAGCATGATCAGGCGAACTCAAAGCTGAGAATTTTAGCCAAGGTGAAGCCACACACAGAATCATGTAACTGCACTGCTTCCCAGAATCAAGGTAAATATCAGGGCACCCCCAGGCTGCATTGGACAGTACTGGGTATGGTTTGACTAACTACCCATGTAGAGGGAAGAAAGACATTTAGACAAACCATCCTCTTACAGCAACCTCATTTGCTCAGGAGAGAGTGACTGAAATAGCCTTTGAAGTTGGAAGGGGCAGGATTAATGTCTTTGGTGGTTTTGGGCATATATTCAAAGTGTTTGGAAAATGCAGTGAACATGAAAGGTTACCTTGAAAGCAAACAGAAGGAGCCAGTCCACTACTAAGCCTCAAAAGCACAGCCATTAAGGATCTTGTAATGTCTTATTTGGGAAAGCTGATAAGTGCCAAATCAATGAAGGTATAATTTTGGATCACGGATTTCTAAGTAAGAATGCAGTGAAGGAATTATTTTTTTAAAAACAGCCTGATTTGTAAAAGTAGGGGAAAAGTACTGCCTGATCTTCTATACCAAGGTATCACTTTTTGAATAAACTATATACAGCATCGAGTCACAGAGGATTTCACAGTTCTACAATGAAGAAGCAGCAGAAGCTGAATGCATGGAAATTAGATACAACTGCATGTCACAGCATGAAAGTAAATATATATATGTGTGTGTGGTCTTTTCCATGGTCCTGCTGAAGAAAGCAAGAACACTAGGCATCACTAGCACACACAAGCTTCCTCCAGAAATGAGAACCTCAATGGATTTCACAGAACCATCATCGGCCCTTGCTCTTTTCTTCAAACCAGAAGACTCCTCTTAGCTAAGGTAACACAGACCAGGTCCTCTGGCACAACCAGAATGACTGAGGGGCACATCATCTCTATTTCTTAGCCTCCGTCCTGATTTTGTCATCATCAGATGGCACAGCTTTGGGGTTGCTCTGACTGGTATTACGTGAGAAAGCCCCAGAGGGGTTTTACAGCTTCTAGATAAGCTCTTTGCCTTATCCTGGCACAGCCATTGTGCCAGTATCTGAGAAAGCTGTGATGTAGAGCTGACTGTTGTTTTTGCAGCAACAACATTTGCCAATATTTACTCAAGGAAGAGGAGTGGCAGATGGTTATAAATGAGTCATTGGTAAATAATGCAAGAACATTTTTAGCTAACCCTGAAGCAATCCCTAGGGATTGTGGAGAATCCCTAGGAGGCAGACACATAGATTCTGTGGACTTAGCTTTAAGGAGAGTCTAGTTACAAACACGGAGATGAAACGTTGCTTTGAAGTAAATTTTACAGTGTTCCTTTGTCTCATCTCCATCTATGCTTCCAAATCATTTTTTATTAATTACATTTGCAAATGTTTTTAGTCCTTGAAGTAAAAGGACACTTTTAGAAGCTCAAATCAGGCTCCATAGTACCATTAGCTCATAAATAATTTCCAATACATAAGTGAGTGCTATACTTTTTTCCCCTAAATTAGATACTGCAACACATGCGTACTCAAAATCAGACATAATAGCAGCTGAACCACTGAGCTGAGCAAATAACTTGTGTCAATGTGGCATGACTCATTCCTGAAATAAGAAAATTCTCATAATTTTGAGAAGAGGCATCTTATCTACTGAAGTACATTCATTTTCTCTCTTCCATTGCCATTGTGTAGCTATTGCTCACAGATCCGGGCTTAAGAACATAAGCAAAAAATCAGAAAGTCTAAACTAAATACACATGAGTCAACACTTAGGGAGTGGATTTTACTGGGAGCCTCCATTCATTGTGAAAGAAAGATTTCAAAAAGGCGGCAAGTGAAGGCAAGGTCAGACAAATGAAATGTCAACAATGATCCCCTTTTAGAAATACAGTATATCTCACGAACACCCCTCCATTCTCTTTCCTTTAGTTGATTGACACATACTGTCCTCCTTGATTGGTGAGCCCCAGCCACAGTGGGCTCAGCAGTATGATATGTTTCCGTAAAGTCACATCCACCCAGAACCATCTTTAACCACAGAACTCAGCCAGTCACCACATGGCTTAGTCATCTCCTTACAAGTTTATGTCTCGTCAGCAGTATAGATCCACATAACAGAAGCATGTGGAAATTTTCAGAACCAATACAAACATGATTTTAGCTAATTGATCATTTAAAGAGAGTGAGAGTGAAGCATTCCCTCTTTCAGACTTCCAGGCCTCACTTGTTCTTCAGACAGCGCAGGTTTAGATCTGAAATTTGGTGCTGCTGCTGCCTAGCAGCAAGTCCACAAGGCAGCAACAAAAAGGAGTTCTACCAATGCCTAGAAAGCCCCAGCTCAGCATAAAGTCTTTGTAAACTTAGTTAAATGAGCCAGCATTGCTCATCAGTCCTCCAGAATTAGTATTACACTGCAGAATGGCTGAAGAACGCCGTGGCCCAATGCCAGACAAAATATAAAATCAGAGCTGAATATTCGAGCTTTTTCCTACAATCAGAAATGAAGCATCATATTCCATTATATCAGTGATAAGAAGCACCGATACTCTGAGAACATCCAACAAAAGAGCTATAGAAATTCTATTCTCTTTTGCCAGGACTGACACCTCACACAGCAAGAAATCTTTAGCCATTGGTGAACAACAAAAATCATGAGGAAAACCCCCAAACTACAGCTCTGTTTCACTGTTATTTGGTTTTTGTTAGTTATCTTTTTTGTCCTTATCCACCTACTTTAATTGGACTTGTGTGTACAGATGCATCTCTGGTGTATACATGCCACACACACTTATGTGCTGTCCGATGCTTGGCTTCCTGTATGAAATGGAAGCAGAGATGTTTTGAGCTGACAATATCTGAGTACACTCAGATTTCTCCCCCCCCAGACTCACTCTCCCTATTAGTAATAACATCTTTCTCCAGACCACTAGGAAATTACAGCTTAGTGGGTGCAGAAGCAAATGACTATGCAGATAGTGCTCCGGTTGAGGAGACAGAAATAGTGATGAATTTGCTTTGTAATTGGCTGGCACTTGTTATCGACCATGCAAATCCTCCACCATGACAGGCTGATTAGTGTGCACTGTAATTTATCAGCCAGCTGTTCCAGGCTGGAATTCTGTGCCTTGTAATCTGTGTTCTAAAAATGCTGTATTTAAGTGCTGTTGCTACCTGCTAGACTATAGTTTGAGAGTTTAAAATGCAGGAAGCTCCCAAATAATCAAGAGCAAGAAAGGGAGATACCAGTAATTTAACAATATGTCTATTTAAAAATAGGCATTTCTGTGAGCATTTCTAAAGAGCAAAATGCAGTCAGGTGGGTTGCTAAAACTGTTAGATACTAATGATCATAAAGCTATATGTGCTGCACCCTATTTGTGGAGACTTCTGCAACAGATGCTCTTTATGAAGTGTCCCCGAGAGCCCAGCAGCGTTATCTGTATCTGTACAATTACAAAGGTATCAGATTAGAAAAAGGTACAATTTATGGCAAACAAGTGCAGCAGAATGAAGCCAGCTCTGCAGTAGTGCAGTAAACCCAACCAATTTCACCAGTGCCTGTCAAAATAAGGACGCCGAGTGTGACTTTGAACAGAAACCTAAGAAATTTAGGCTAGTCTGCATCCCGTCCCTTGTCTTTTTCCTTGTGTTTAATGGGTTGTGAGATGGAAGCAAGCAGCAACACTGGCCTGTGACAATAACTAAGGCAAGAGTTGAGGAGGGGTCTGGAGATTAAGGCTTATGAGGAGAGGCTGAGGGAGCTGGGGTTGTTCAGCCTGAGGGAGACCTTATTGCTCTCTACAACTCCCTGAAAGGAGGGTGTAGAGAGGCGGGGGTAGGTCTTTTCTCCAAAGACACAGGCGATAGAACAAGGGGAAATGACCTCAAGTTGCACCAGGGGAGTTTCAAATTGGATATCAGGAAAAATTTTTACACTCATGCTCAGTGACATGGGTTAGTGATGGGTTGTTGTTTTTTTCTGAGTTAGGTTGATGGTTGGACTAGATGATCTCAAAGGTCCCTTCCAACCCAGACAATTCTATGACTGTATGATTCTATGATGCAAGTAACTTGATAGTAAATTGAGAATAGCCTTGCACAAGGCAGTAGTCTTGCAATGCCCGAGCTTGCATGCTTCTCTACACAACTCTAACCTTCTAATACTGAGGCATCAATAATCAGATTTTGCATCTTCACTGACTTCAGGTCAGATACTGTGAGCTACTATGCAAAGAGACATTAGTGAAAAGGCTAAGGACAGACTTCTATGAAAAACAGAATAACTCAAAAAGAACATAATTAAAAAAAAAAAAAAAAGAATAGAATGTTATCTTCTGTTGCAGACTGGTCATTAGGAACCATCACACACATGAGAGGGAAAAGTGAGAAAGGCCAACACACCAAAACTTTACTTGTGGGTCGTCCAGGCATTCTACAATGGATTTCTAAGACTTCTCTCTTGCTCTGACATAACAGACAGGCTCTTTAATTGCAAGTTTATAACCTTAAATAGGTATTTCAAAGCCACCCATCACTATGACATTTGGATGGCTTTCGAGAAATACATCGGTAAAGCAAAATCATCACTCTGGCCTCTGCCTTCTTTGCGTGTTCAGAACTGTCACAACCATCAAGGGAGAACATCCAGGGTCTAAAGCAGCAGAAAGTCTGTTCTTACAAAGAAAAGAAGTCCACTTGACCAGACCATGTATAACACCACACAGCCAAGGCCTTGCAATCTGCTCAATACTGGCTTCAGGGCAGGGGAAAATTAATTGAAGACAAAATATTTACAGTAACAATTAAAACCCCCCAAACTGGTCATAATTAGATGGTTGGCACTTGAATAGATCTGCAGTAATTAAAATATGGAAAATTTTAGCTCTAAGCTGTTAAGAGTGGGAAAACAGAAGACTCACATTCCTGGGTGGGCCAGACAATGCTGAAATTTACCATATATGGTAATTTCATTGAAACAGTACTACAGGTTTGGGAAAAAATGATTCTTTCCTAGAAAAGCTTGTTCTTTACTAGAAATCATGGAGAAAAAAAACCAAACATCTCAGGGTAGTATTTACCAAAGAAACCATTACTCCCCTGTCACTCTTCCCCTGGTTATATTCTGCTTTCTAAGAATTATAAAGATCAAAAAAAAAGAAAGGGGAACCTGAACAACTAAAAGCAAGTTTGTGGTTGGTTACTATCCAAAATACCTAAATCTAAGCCCCTTCATTCAGAATGGCCTCAAACCCAATGGACTGGTCCTTGTTCCTGTATTTGTGTTTATGAAACACAAAGATTACCCAGCTGTATTACCATAATTTCTAGGTCAGATCGCACCAAGCAGTCCTTTCGTTCTTTATTCTGCAACTTCATCATAATAAAGCATTTCATCTGTCCCCCACAAAACTGTTTTTTCAGAGTTCTGCATTAACCGGAGTTTAGAATAAAGTAAAGGAGATATAAGTAATTTGGTGCTTTTAAGTGACCATGTCAGGACAGCAAACAACTGAACTTGTGCATTGTTTGCATCCTGAGCCTGAGCTTTGGTGATCAGGAGTGAGGATGCAGAGCAAGGCACTCTCCAGAGCTGATGCAGAGAGGTTGGTTGCTGCCCCAGTGTATGCGCTCAGAGTGTTCAGTGGCTTCTCCAGAGTTCAGTCTTATGTTTGAGACACTGAAAAATGCACTATATCCTTTCCTTTGAGTGATTCACCTACACGGTGTACCTCAAAACTTCTTCACTTTGCTCCGTGCTTTCTACTGAGCAATATCCTGCCTTTCTACACAGAATAAATGTGGTGCCTGCTCTGATGCAACACCAGTCTGAGGGCAACAGAAAGCACTGGCACCTGCAGGGTGTCTCTAATCAGCTCAGACCTTCTGCCACGTGTTTCCAAGCCACCAACCCTTCTATTTCTGTACAAGCTGCATGATCTCTGATGGCATAACATCATCATGGTGCCTTGCTGTCTTGGGTCTCCAGATGCTTCACACCTGTGAGCTGTCTGTTACATTGACTAATAACCCATTTCCTCATGTAGCTTAGGGTGACCTGATGAAAACACACATATTTGGGGACAATCACGGTTGCATTATATGGCCACATTGGAATTTGCCCTCTTCTGACTATATAGATCCTAAACTTTAAAAGAGCATTATTTTGTACTTGAATAGTACATTTCCTCAGTCTGTCATCATAAACAGTGATGTTTGGTGGGTGCTCCTCATTTGCAAAATGCAATATGAAGTACTGCATTTAGAATTAAATGCACAGTAGTAGCTAAAAGCAATGCAAAACTCAAACTCTGCACTATTATTGGCAATCAGCAACCTTATGTAAGTTTAAATGAGCAATATTATTTATATAACATAATTGCAGAGGCACTAAACACAATGTGCAGATGCAAGAAAAGGTGTATGCTGTTTTATTCCACAGTCAGTGGAAAAAAATAATTAGAAACCTCCTTGTTCAGAATTTAAAATATGTCAGGTATTACCACAGAAGTCTCTACGAGCCAATGTGTGCTGCAGAAGGTTATTCTTCTGCACCAAGAGTGGATTTATTTGGATTTATTTGCCTGTGCTGTTACAATAGGCATCCAAAAACCCCACGCAGGAGCACCCCGCATATGATGTTCTCTCTTTTTTAGAAAATGGATTTTGTTGTCCCCTTTTTAGTAAGTGACACACAGAAAAGAACAAACACATTTCTGCTTGAGATTTCCTGATCCAAGCTGTCTGCATTCATATGCCAGTGTACTTGCACAGTACAGTCACCTGCTCTTAGAACATGCCAGAACGAGTGTGTATGCAGGGCTGTTTTACTCAACACTTTCCAGAACGCCTGTGACAGCGAGCATGCCCAGGCTTTCTGGAAGTGCAAATCCAGATCAGATCTGCTGGGCACTTACAGCAATGTCCAGTTTAGGAATTTCATATGTTCTTTGGTATATTTGCATTTTGCTTATTTGGAAAAAGTGAAATTTTTAATTGTTAGTTTCAGCCAAAACCAGAATTACCATTTTTATTTATATTTTTCATCTTCCACCTGCGACATATCCACATGGAAAGAAGCTCAGGGTTAACACACAGTCAGACCTATTCCATACAGGTGATATTATTCTCAGTGCTTGAATATTTATTTACATTTGGGCCTGCTTGCTTATGTTAGTTTCAAAGGGGCTGAACAAAAACCCAATTAACAGAAAACAGAGGAAAGTGTGAGTAAAAGAAAACTGAGACATAAGTTTAAGAGATTTCTTCCAGGACACATAGCAGGATAGTGTCAATACTGGAGTCCTAAGACTCAGCAATTCTTGGATTCAGAGCTCCAAGCTCAAGCAGAAAATGCTTTTATCTCTCAGCTTAAAAAAATTGTAGATTCAATTAAAAATAATTTATATTATCCTCTACCTTCTGTCAGGCTTCCCACTGTACGAGCTGTTCAAAGATTTGGGATAACCTAGCTAGCTGAGTGGTGATTCATATAAAAAACAAGAAAAATCATAAATAGCAACAATTACGGCTGATATCACTTGGCACCAGTGCCAGGGGGAGGCTGCCTGCCAAGGGGAACATTCCTCACAAGTTAGTCCTACAACATGCTGGCAGCCAGCAGCGCCTGGAATGAATCTGATGTTCCACTCGGTCGGGCTGCTCCCAGGGTGCTGGCGAGGCAGGGCAACACCAGGGGGTCTCAGGGATCCCCCCCGGGGTGCGCAGAAATGGGGACATTCTCTCCTCACCCGTACAAGGGAGGCTTTGTCATAAGTGGAAGCATTTTGGTAAAGTTTCTGCTGTAAGGCACAGGAAGAAAGAAAAACACAGTAGGGAGGTCAGGCTCTGCTTCTCAAGACATTTGTTTTCTTCTGTTTGCATGCCTTAAACTGAACTATTCTCTTTTATTTTTTATTCACAGGCAGGAACGTGTCAAGATTTTTAGCATCGGTCTCCATGACAGAGCTGATGGCCAGCACTGATGATTGTTTCAGGATGTAAAGCACATTGCAGCTTTTGGACTTGTAAGCATCAGGTTTTGCATACTGTGGTGGGAGGAGGGGCATTTGTGAGAGAAGGGATTTCAAATTAAAGCAAGTCCACGTTCGGTGCAGTTCTTTCTGGAGTCTCCCCAAGGTTAAGGGTAATTTCTTTACATTCTTCACTTCCACCAGAGAAAAATGCAAACTTACCCTGTTGAAGGCTGAACTGCAGCTCCATTTTTGAGAATAGCATTTCCTGATACCTTTTTAATATATGGGAAAAGGAAGGAATAGTCTTGCCTTGTAACTTAATATTGGGTTAGGACAGTAGGCGGTACCACCATCTCACTTACCGGATGAGGACAACACTCACAGGAGTGACTGTTAAAATGTTTTTTTGAAGTTCAGAAAAAAATTAAGTTTCTTTCCTCTCCTACTGCTCCGAGTAGCTGTGAACATTTTGTTTCACACTAAGCACACACAGAATTCCCTGTGCTGACAAGTTCAGACAATTTCAGATTCTCTGAGTCTGCACGGCTCCATTTTCCGGGATGATTGATTACATTTGACTCTCCGTGACCTTAAAAGAGTATTCTAAGAACAATTTCCATGAGTAGCTACAAGTTGTAATTTGTTCAGTAAAAGATGGCCACTTTGGCTGTTGAGAATTTAACAGAAGTGTCTATTATGTTCTGCGATGTGCTTGATGTTAACTAAAACCAAGAAAAGCAAAAAGACCCCACAACGCTTTTATGCCACCATCTATCTTTCTTAAGATTTACCTGAGGTAGTGATCACCATCTTGATAGTAAGTATCACTGAAACTCTGTAGAATTTACCAGATTTAATAACCACCAGGTTACTGCTTTCATACTGCTTTCATATCTAACATAATTTATATTTATGTTAAAATCATCAAAGGCCGTGGTTTCACCCTGTCACTCAATAAGAATGGAAAAGAGGATAAAAAGTGATAAACAGGGAAGTAATTTTTCAGAGGTTTGGACACTTTAGGACTTGAATGAACTCAGTTGGAGAAGCAGCGCTTCTTGCCAGTGTGAGACCACAGCAGTGGTGATCCCTCCAAGGGCCCAGGGTTGGAAGGACGGTGCAGCGTCAAACTGTGCTCAGCATGTAAAAGCCCATAACACGAAACTTTCTTCTACCCCTGTCTCAAAGCCTATTTATATGAAGCATTAACTATTTGGAACTCATGCATGTTATTCCATTTCATTGCAGTGTTGTCCTATATTCCAATCTCTCGTTATATAACCTTGAAAATCATGACATGATTTGCTGGCTCCTTTCTTGAAAGAAGATTTTGTGCTGTTTTATTGGTGGAGAATTTTTTAAAGCAAAAGATCAGATAACCTGACCACATGCTTTGTGTATCTTTTCCTAGAAAAGAGGATTTTAAAATATGCAAGCAGTGTATTTTAGTCAATTAACCACATCTATACCTCAATAAAAAAGAATATTGTATGCTGGCTGATGGTGCAAAAACATGTCTTTGCAGTTATCAGTATCACCTTAATACAGGAAAAGCCTTGAAATGTGTTTTTAAGTTGTGAAAGCAGAACATTGAAAATGTCTGGATACAGATGTAGCCTTTTTAAGCCTAAAAAGAAGAGGATTTAAAAGGACTGAATAGCTCAAAGGATTAGCAATGAAAGGCAGACACTTTCACATATAAACTTGTCTGAGTTCATCCAAATTCAACAGCAACTTAGGTCACCACATTAAAAGAAGCTTTAGTGGTTCACTGGAAGCAAGTCTGTGGCACTCAGCCCAGTTTCTAGAGAAAAGATACTCATCAAAAACATGCCTCTATTTGGCATTCGTACTGGGTGCTTCAGAAAAGACCAAGAAATGAAAATACACAGAACAGTTCTCTTAAAATACTATATTAGTGGCCTAGCTAGAATAGCATGTGGGGAGCACAACCCCCCTTTTTTCAATTGAGGATATGCAATGCAATAAAAGCAGATTTTCATAGTATTACTAATGCAGAATTTCCTAAAAACATGTAATATATTCAGTAAGTGGGAAGGAGAGTTCAATTGATTTGCTACTGAATTCCTCATTCCTAAACTTAAACTCTGTTTATAGTGTAACGTGACCTGTTATTTTACATTGTTGTTGGGGGCTTTTGTTTGTAGATGCCTTCCCCCCAAAACTGGATCCAGACAAAGCTGGACTCCTTTCTGTCAGGAACACTGTAGGAATGTCTCACGCTTTTATAAGCCACCGCTGTCCTAGACACACAAGGGACACTGGTGGGCCTCGAGTGCTTGAGCAGACAGTGGTGTCAAAAGCACTGAAGTCACTACAATGAGCCACAAGCAGATCTGCTGGGCCTGGGGGAACATGCAGGTCACTGCCCTCCCACTTGGGCTGAGACAGTGGGAATTCCACCAGTGGTCAGGTCTCATTCTTGCTCAGTGGGGAGACAAGACTATTGCATCCAGTTGTCAGCTCGACTTTGTGCATAAAAATTCTTCAGTTTCATGGGCATGCATGTTTCTCCAAGTGTAAAAACCAAAGCCAGACACTGGGGAGAAGGCACAGATTTTCTGAGATGTTACAAATTATTAATATTTCCCCGAGCAAGGAGTGGAGGGAGAAAAACATTTTTTTCCTTAGACATCTTCTCATATATAGGCATATGGAAATTCTAAATAAGTTCATGTGGCTGTAAACTTATTCTGATCAGTAACCCCACAGGACAAGCTGCATTTTCATGAAAAATCATTCTGTATATTTCTTTTGAACAAAGCACCCATGGACTTGGCATCGGGTGCCCTCTATTCACGATCCAGTTCTCTCAGTCTGTGTGATCTAATTAATTATGTGCCTAGAAATCAAATAATCTCCTTATGTAGGTGTTATGAATACACAAGTGCACAGACATTATCAGTCTGTTTGCCTCTTCTGCTCTAAAAATGGGGGAGGGACAGGCCCAGAGCACTCTGTAAATGCTTTCTGTATATCACTGCATGGTACACTTGCACTCACCAAACTCAGGCTGGCGGTAAAAATAACTCTCTCTTGAAGAGCAGACGTTAATTTATCTACTAGGGTTTCCACCTGTTAACATTTTTCAGAGAGGGGCCCTGTCTGGAAATAACTCTGTATTTCATGATGAACTCTATTTGCTTTACTGGACAGAACCAAGATGTGACTCATTGCTCTGAGATGTGTAAATATTAAACCCATTTCAGCCACGGAGGCTCAGAGTTGTCTGACATTAGACAGACATCAGTGGCAGAGCAGAAAATAGACCACAAAAATCTGGACTCCTGAGATTTTTATTTTACCTAAATGTTGGCACTCTGAGAGTAATCTCAAGAGATAAGTCACTATAAGGAACACATCACTGAACTGGAGCAGAAGGCTCTGTTTTCTAGAAAATAAGAAAACGTTTGCATCAGTCTCTAGGACATCGTGGTGATCTTTAAGCCATGTTGCTCCCTGCTGCTGGTCACAGCATCATCATAATGACCACTGTGAGAGTCATATTTTTGATCACTGTGGAATTTACTCATGTGTTCTTGCATAGGGGGGAAGGAAGGAATGGACATACAGCAGGTCATTAGTTATTAAAGGATATTCCTATTGCCCTTAATCATCATGATGTTAAATCATCATATCAAATTAAGCAGAAGTCTTCATCAACTCAAGAAGTCAAAATCAACTGTTCCTTGTACTATGCTCCCAGTGCTTGCCTGTCTTTTAAACTTTTATCAACTTAAAATTTTAAAATCAAATGAAGTAACATTTTAAAAAAATTACATAAGGTTAGTATAACAATCTGTGTCTTTTCTCATGACATTGTAGAACCCCCCGAGTCAAACTTGTCTGAATTTAAGCATTATTTGGCTACTGGGGTTATAAAATCATGGCAGTTATATATCAGGAAACATTAAGAGCAGTGATTCTGGTTAATGCAGAGATTTCCATTAGCTTTGAGAGGTAAGACAGACAAATTGCAATGCTTTGGGGAACTCTGCACTAATTGAGCACTAGTAATGTTTTGCAAGAATCAGAAAAAAAATATGCAATATAGATAAGCATGATGAGGTCTTGTTCCTCCTGATAAATTACTGCAGGTAAACTAAATGTATACAGAAAAAGAGTCACAGCAATATATACCCATTCATTTAGTGAGATCTGCTCTGAAAAGTAATTGAAAATGTTTTGGTTTTGACAGAAGAGATTCCATATCAAGGAGGATCCAGTAGGGCCTGAGAGTGGGAAAAAGAATTTATTTATCTTAGCAGTGTGGCAGCTCAAGAAAACTTCCTAGCAGTGTACAACAGCAAGAATCAAGCAAGTTACAGCTTAGCTGTATACAGTCCAGTGAGGAAGACTAGGTGGAGGGCAGTTTCAACTGTTAACGATTCAGAAGCCACACCATGACAACGTGGAGACTGCAGCACTACATGGCCTTAACCCTCACTCCTCACACACACATTGTTTCCTACCAGTTCCCAGCAGTATGACCTCATCAACGCTTGCTCAGCTCCATACACGGCGGGGACGCCGGTATCCATCGCTACAGAGCCAGTGCGAGGTCTCAGCACCATATAAGACCTATGGCAAACTGAGGGGTGGTGTGCTGCCAAGTCTTGTGAACTGAACTCAGTTCCTGATTACCCTCAAGGGATCTGATCCCTGTACCACCCAAGGCGTACTTATCTAGGAACTGTTAACAGATGTCCCATTTTCTTTCTGTTCTTCCATGGGATGTTCCATTTACCTCCCATCTTCTCCCCTCAAAATAAGAAATAACCTGCAACCACTGTGACACGTGGCAGCTGTGACAGAGAAACAATTTGCTTTCCCATACAAGAGACACTACAGCTCCAGCCTATAACACTCTGGCAAAAACACTGGTATCAACCCAGCAGGGCTTTCCAAACGGGACTACAAGCTATTCTCCCTCCGCTATTTGATGATCATGGCTCCTAACTAGTCTTTTAACATTATATGGGAAAAAAAAGAGCAACTAGAACTTCAGAAAGAGTTCAGTATAGATACATAGACTCTTTCACAGGGGCAGGACATGTCAGCACAACAGCAAACACCGCCAAAGCTTCTTTAATAGATTAATTAGCCTGAGAGAGATGCAAGCATCAAATTTTTGTCAACAGATAAAGGAAACCAGGAACAAACTGAAATTTTATTATCTCTAGCAGCTATTCCCTCAAGGCTTTTCTCAGGGGCAGGAGAGTTCATTTGTGCATGTACCAGTTACACAAGCAGTGATGGTCGAGTGAAACAGAGAGGGGGGAAACGGATTCTTCTCCATGTAACTATCACAATTATTTGATGAGTTTTCTTCTTATATGATTTACAATGACAAAACAACAGAAATCCGTGTTTTTCCAAATAAAAAATGAAACAAGTCTGACTCGAGGAACTTTGAATCTGCGTTTAGTTTCCCACAGAAAAACAGCTGCTTTATACTTCCGGATGCATGTCTTATTTTAGATTACAGAAAGTATTTTCACAGATCACAGTGGGCTGAAAAGTTGGGATTTCATGCTACAAGTTCCCAAATCTCTCTTTTCCACTAAAGCAAAAAAACATCTGATGGTCAAAACCTCATAGCTTTAGTTGCTGCTAAACTAGATTTGATTTTGTTTTATAGCAATCTTCATCAGCCTTACTATTTTTGAGCCCTCCTCCTATTTCGTGCCTGACTGTTAGCAGGTGTGGATGTACGGATTTCAGAAATACACAACAGCTCTGGCTACTGTAGTATATCATGTAGTTACAACAGTTGGTGGTCTTGAAGAAGAGGAAGCTTACAATAAGCACGCACCACGCTCGCAAGAAATCTGGAAGACAAGATTTGGTGAGCTGTCTACACACTGCTAGAATCAATGGCTGTTTAGAAGATTGGGGTAAGCTAGGAATTCTGTCTAATAACTCAGTGTTCTATGAAATTTAAATTAAAACAGCCTCCTCACTGCTGATGCTCTGTGTCAGATAGCTGCAAGCCAGAGACTGGCTAAGTTTGCATTTGAATACGATAAGCCAATTTCCTGAGAAAAAGCCACCTGGCTCTTTCTATACTCAGTTATACTCTCTATACAGAGTTTCACTACTTCTGAAAGTGCCAGATAAAACAAAAGCACATCTGTTTGGGGTGGCTTTTTTTTTTTCATTTGGGTGGTTTGTTGGTTTTTTCGTTTTGTTTTGTTTTGGGGTAGTTTTTTAAGGAATATTCCGTATCAGATTTATGAACACTGGTGAGAAAAGTTGGCACCTTCTGCTTTTATTCCTATAGAACCTGCACATTGTGTACAACGTGGGGAAATTGCTCTTCATTCTGGCTCCTGAATCGCTGCCAAAGCTTCAGAGAGACGGTCTTTACAAAGGTTCTCATGTTGCAAATTTCCTAAGGTACTTGAGCTCTTTACTGCAAGGAATTAATGAACAGGAAGGAAACCCTCCTTGGCTTTCACTTTCTAATCAGAATTTGCAGCAGTAGCTGTCAGAAATAGTATTTTCTTTATAAACACATAAGATTTGAGATAGCTAACAATGTGCAAACACGGCATTACAAAGCCACTTCATAATCCCTTCCCAGAGTCAAACTGCACTTTAACACAGGACTTTAAAAAGCATGAACCATCAAATGACGTGGAACTTCAAAGAAATATTGCCAAAACCCATCCTAAAGGTGATCTATTGATTCTATAGAAGTTTAGCCATTAGCTTTCTGCCATCACACAGCTTTAAACTGAAGATGGAAAGGGTGATACAGCTTCCCTGATAGTTCTCTTTGGGGAGCACTGCAGACCCTTCAAGGCCCCAACCAAAACCAGGAATTCCTGCAGAAGCAGAGTTTGTGTCTATGAACTACAGCGTCGTGCTCTGAAAAACTCATTTCCCAAGCTATATGAGGTATTTTCTAGGAGTCACAATCTCTGCAATTATTAAGTCTCAGAAGCAATCAGAGTACCAATAACTTCCTTTGCAACAGATTTATAGACATTATCCATAGTACAAAAATATTTGACATTAAATAGGGGGAAATTCTGAATCCCTTCCTAAGCCTGTACTCGCCCCTGATAAAGATTAGCCCAATGCAAATTAAATACATCAGTAAACTAAAACATTTAATGGGGACAACAGAAAGTAAGTAACATCCTGAAAAGTCATGTAGTATTGTAATTAAGTGTACTGTTGTAATTAACATTGTGACTCAAATTACTTTCTAGGATTTTAGAAAAAGAGTGCCCCATTTCTGAGCTTTTCTCGCCAAAATAGCTATGAGAATTAGACGTACTAATTTAAGAGTTTGCATGGCATTAAATAATTAGAGAACTCAAGAACTAATGTTCTTTTCACGGTAATAGTAAGGCCAAGAGGAAAACTTACGAAGTTTTAGAGTCAGTAACATTGGACACTGAATTAGTGGGGGTTAGAAAATTATCTAAACTGATGTAATGCAAGTTTTTATCATCAGATAATAAGCAGACAATTATGCCCCTCAAAAGCAAAGGTTAATAACAACACTCCAGCCTTCAAACAAAACCCATTACTGATTGTCTGAACACACTTCAGTCACAGCAGGGCTCCTTTAAAGCTTTGCTGGCTGACACCGGGGCTTGTGGGGACGAGGAGTTGTCTGCCTTAGTGTTTTGCTTTAAAGCCTCTTCCACATCACCTTGTCAGGTTCAGAAGAAAGCTATAGCTGAAGAAGTACAGATATGGATGAGGAGTTTGTTTCAGACTGTGAGTGAACAACTAGATTGGCCAGTGGGCTAAATGAGAGTGATGATACACACAGTGTGACGGACGCCTCTCTCATGACCTGTCACTGAATTCACAGTGGTAGCTACAAACTGTTCTAGTATTTCTGAACAGATTAAAGGTGACCTGTTTTTAAAGCAGATGTTAAATTAATTTTCATAGACATGATTCATTTTTACTTCTTTTAAAAAATCTTTACTCTGTATTAAATACTTTGAACTGAGAACTCTTGTCTCATTCACAATGAGCTGCACACCTCGGGGGGTTGCTCTTTCAAACCTCAGCTGCAGATCACAGCCCACATTGTTCCATCAGTACAGATCATTTAAAAACTATGGCATTATCTGCCCTATTACAGCTACATGGAAAGAGTAAGACACAGCTGCTGCTTCTGGTGTTCCTGCACAAGGTAGACCCACGAGAAAAAAGGAACAAAATAAACTCTCTACTACTCTCTTAGAAGACTGGAGGTTGTATGTTTCCTCTACATCAGTGCCTGCAGGCATCATTCCAAATAAAGACAGGGCCTTTGTGTCTTTGCAGATGACAATATGTAAATAAACCCATAATCTACATTGCCTTACTGACTTTTTCATGGTAACTATATATAATTTCTACTGTAAGAACTAATACCTGCCTTTCTGCTAGCCTTCTGAGCCGTACTTGGTATGCACAGTTCTTCAGCAAACAGAAAATTAGAAAATTGATATTGTCTCACATGAAGTAGGCAGACTGTTCCTAGAATTACTAGGGGAGGATGGATAAATGATCTGCTACAGAAAGTTTGCAGCTCTACTCAGTATGTTGTGACAACCCTGTACATTGTTAGCAAATGGGTATCACTGCCCCCAGCTGCAGTGGAGGCACTTGCTATCAGGGGTTAAACATGACCATGTTCACCTTTCTGGCGAATGCTAATAGCTGTTCTGTAATGGTAATAGACTGTTGTTAGCAAAAAGCATGTTGGAATGTCACAGACTGTATAAATTCTGTCTCAGACGCCCATATGAGCTGCTTGTCATCTCCCAGCGTGTCTGAAAGCTCTGGAGACTCTGGAAGATGTTAAAACTCATCAGCCGCACTCCTGACTGAGTGGGTATTCCCCAACTTCCATCATAGTTATAAAGCCTCCCCATACATTGCTTATTCCTTTGTGGCTCTTCACAGAGCTACTTTACGCACGCCAACCTCTGTGCAGCTCCCTAATTACTCTGCTGCAAAAAGGGTGAGGTAGCAGAGACTGTGCTGTGTTTTACCATATCACTGCTTATTGTGGTCAAACACCGGTGACCACATCTACAGCTGAGCCAATATGTGGAACCTGTACAGCAGAAGCAATTTATTTGCTGCAAGAAGTCGGATTTAGTTTTAAACAGAGTAAGTAATGTTCAGAGTGTTTATGTACACAGTCCAAGGGCAGCTCCTGCTTTGCTTCACAGCTTCCTTTGCAATATCCAGGAGCACTTCTGGACTGTCGAGAGTTTAAGTCTAGACTGAATGTGTTTGGGAATAATGTGCACATACACAGAATACTGTTGCATTAATTCAGCAAGTTTCTTCCAAATAAAAGCTCTGGTAATGCTCAAATGGGAAAAAAGTTTGTGGGCTTTTTTCCAGGTCACGTAAGTTCTCTGACATTCAGGGGTAAATTCCTTGCTGTATTAAAATATGTGAGAATTCTGCTACTTAATTCAGTAAGATGAGGATTTCAGCAAAGATATTTCCTTGCATGCTTAGGAATTCAATAAAATTTTGCAAAGTTGGGCTAAATACTTAAGAAATCTGGGCCAAATCTTAGTTTATATAGAAATTATAACAGACCAAGGTATAAGTGTCACTTTTTTTGTGCATATATATACAACTAGTAGCTAATATTAAGTATCCTCCACTCCAACATGTTCAAACATTCCTATAAGCATCTGAGAGACATACAAAAATCTTAGAACAGAATACTTTACATTGAGTAAATAAGTCATCCCTGTGTGAGGATGTTCTAACTATGGCAAACATTTCAAGAATGGGAGTGGGGAGGAAAGGAGACTGTCAAGACATAAGTGGCATTATCTCTATCTGGAATCTAACACCTAAAGTTAAGAATTCGAGAGAATGGATTCTCAGCTGTGTGTATTACTGGAGATAGAAAAGTTAAAAAAATTAGCTTAGAATATCCAGAATCAGCAGAAGAGAACCAACAGTATCCAAGACCACTGGCTGAAACCCATGATAGCATTGAACTGGGAATCTACTCTGAATCTACACATCTCTTAACACATCTGAGTACGTTAGCAATAAGGCAATAAACAGGCAATTGTGCAACTACCGTGTTCATGTCAAATCACAAAAAATAAAAGCATATAGAAACAGTGTTCTCAAGTGGCTCAAAAAGAGCCATCCACAGTCTAAGCCTAAAAATACAATGTGGCAATTTCCAGGCACTATTAAAGCATGACAAAATGTTTATTTTGAAATAGTCTCAGTTCCTTCTTTCTAAAATAAGGACTTATTGCACGCCAATCTCAGAAAGAGTACTACACATTAGCTAATATCTAACCCAGCCTTTGAAAAATACATAGTGCTGAACGAACATGCAAAGAGTGTCAATAGATGTAAGTAATACCATTACCTGCAGAGAAAGCAGAACATTCACAAATAGAGAGATCAATCTACCAGCAGATAGATTGATGTTACTATTACTGCCAAATAATACTTTCAGTTACTTAATAATAGTAAATTCTGGTAGTGACAAGACAGGAGAATCCGCTGTTGATAATGTCAAACCATTATGTAATGTATCTGCATTTCTCATGGACTACAGTGGGAGTTCTGTGGGCTCAGCAGTGTTGTATGTTCACATGCTTCTGAACGTCACTTTGCCAGACTGAATCACGCAGCCTGTAAAAAAGACTACCCTGGTGGGATTATCATATGTAGGGGAATGCAGGCAGCTAAATTCTCACCCAGCATGTACTATTTCATGGCTGACATCAGCTTGCTCAGCCTTTCAGGTTGCAAGACAAGCAACAGGAGAAATTCACTGCCACATCGCAGGGGTGAAACAAAGCAGTTTTCTAACTTGGGTGGGAATTCCTAAGTGGGGTTTCTTATACCTTCCTCTGAAGGCACTGGGTCTGGCCACAGTCTGATTCGATTTGACAGGTGAGTGGTCTAATCTATATGACAACCGCTCCCTTCCCATGAAAAGTCTGTGTAAGTATTTGTGCTCCGATGAAAGTGTAAATAGGAAGTACTTGCTATTTCTTATATGAAATAAAAGTATCTTTGCTTCTGGAATACTAAGAAGTCTGAACTCAGTGTGGCTGTAGGGTGCTAGCTGGGAATAAGAAGAGAGAAAGGAGAATTAGCCTGGAGATTCTCACAAAGCTCTGAAGTATTCCATGCACATGGAAATGCAGTAGCATTAGTGCCAAATTACCTCTTCTCGCTGTAGAGGCTATCTTCTGACAGTGGCAACTGCAACAAAATGCATTTCCAAAGTATCAACTACCAGTGCTTTAATTTTGCCATGCCCAGGGAAAGGGCAGTGTAACCGGGTTTCCCATTTATTGCCCTGCTTCAGAGAGCAGAAGGGTAAACTGCGGTAGAAGGAAACAAAACTCCTTTGACTGTGGATGGGGTGGGAAGGCCACAGACTGGATCTGAAATGAAGAAACACTTGATTCTGCAGTACTATCAA
The DNA here is from genome assembly GCA_013400055.1 of Nycticryphes semicollaris. Taxonomy (NCBI): domain Eukaryota; kingdom Metazoa; phylum Chordata; class Aves; order Charadriiformes; family Rostratulidae; genus Nycticryphes; species Nycticryphes semicollaris. The sequence continues at coordinate 142,801 of VXBJ01007472.1, read as the reverse complement.
TCAGCTGCAGGGTTAATTCCATGGAGTGCTCCTGCAGTGTCCATACATTCAAACGTACTGGAAATAAGATGTAAATTAAGAATATTTAACATACTTTGTTGCAGGCTCAAAGCTGATGGTAGCCAATCACCACCATTAAAAAAATGTATGTTTACATGTACTTTTAAGTTATTTTGTTCCCAGTAAAAAAAAAAAAAAAACCAACAAAAAAAAAACCCCAATTATTTTATTGTAATGGCTACTTCTTTCCTTAGGACACCTTTTTTGTCTCAGTTTGTACCAGAGTTGAATCTTTCTTAAATGACTCCTTCTGAATGAATGTCATCATCGTTATCATTGTGTCCTCTCCTCTCTAAATATATATTAGCAGCTTTAGATGTTATCACAGAACAACCAAGCCTGGGACACTATGGACAGGTGCTGGGCAAGATTCTTTCCATAGCACTTCTGTGACAAGGCACCTCAACCCTTGGCCTCTGGCACCTGTTGTTCTTCTAGATTTACCGGGGAGTTCTCCCTCTGATCCCTGCATGTCTGTGCTCCCTCTTGTTCTTCCCCTGGGTCTCCCAAGTTCCTTCCTTTATGCAGCTCCTGCACTTTCAATCCCAGGCTGGAGAGACCCTGAGCACCATCTAAGCTGTGCAGATTGAGCATATTGGGTTGTTTGTGGGTTAGGTGCTGGGGTTTTTTGTGCGTGTGGTTTTTCTTGTTGGTTGGTTGGTTTTTGTGGTTTTGCTGTTGTTTTATTTGCTCTTTTCCTAATGTTCTCTTAGAGACACAAGCCAAGGTCAGACCTGGGTTGCAGCTCTGCTCCTTCCCACTTTGTGGGTGATGGAGAGAGCAGCCAGGATGGAGTGTTTATACTCCCTCCTTCCCTCTACAGTGCTGCAGACCATGGCATGATTCAGTATCATCTGGAGGATTTCAATGCAAAGACCACAGTTTCCCACTCACACAGCATCTCTGAGCTTATCTGCTCGCACCCACTAGTGAAGGCTGTATGAAAGAAAGGAAACACAGGCATCTCACTACTATGCCCAGCATAAATGCTTTGGATTTTTGCACTGTGTTATAGGTCATCTGTGATGTTATTTTGTTCTTCAAAAAAAATACTTATGCTCCTTTTGCATTTTTTTTTTTTAGAAGTAAAATGAGACTTGTTTGCTAGTGTGGAATGGAACAAGTATTTTCTAAATAAAGCCTGTTCACAAGTCCACAAACCCAAAGGCTGTGTTGTCTATTGCATTCCCCAGCTGATCGGTGTCCCGGACATAAAAATTTCTTTCACATTCCATTTGAGAAAGCTCTCATGCAATGCCATCTGTTCTTGCACTGGCAGGTTTACTTCCTACCATAACACGTGACAATTAACATTTATATCTCCTCATGGCATTGGACATGTGACATGCAGTCAGAGGGGTCCCCAGAGTGTTAGAGCCAGGAGCTCTGGAGAGCCTCTCTATAACTGCTTGAAAGGTACTTGCTTTTAGGGCTTGAGCCACGCAAATCTGTGAACCATGACTCTCTCTGTACTTCAGATATGACACTGGTGGCAATCCCATATTTTGCAATTAGACAGCTAAGAGCAGAAGTGGACTCCAGCTTCCAATAGTGAAAGTTCTTGTGTTGTCCCCGAGACCCTCTCAGCTGCAAGACCTGGAAAGCATCTGCCCCGAGCTGACACACTTTGTAGCCATCAAGTACCACAGCCAGCTCTCAGAAACACATGAACTGTACAGAGCTCTACTGACAACAGTGAGCACAGCATCAGGCCTCCCCTACTGATAGTCACATTTGGAAATACACTTAGTGATATTATTTTTAACTCTTCCTGAAAGCTATAGAAATATGGGTTTCCTATGGGAGCTGGAGGAAGCTGATCTCCCAAGCGGTTTGTGCTGTGGATGCACAAACTGTATCTACTCAGACGTGGGGGGAATTCTTAAAATGTTTTGCTTCAGTTGAAACATATATTCTTCCTTTCTCTTTGAAATTAAAACATCGAAGGCATGTTTCCTTTGCTAAAAGGAAGTCCATGCTCACTGTCATTTCACAGACAAAATAAAATCTTCTCTTCCCTTCTCTCAGCTACTCCAAGCAGTCCTCTCTGTAGAATGCTTACGTGATTTCTCCCAAAGAAATTTTCTCCCTGTCTCAGTCCTTTGTTCAGAATCTGTTTTCTTTACCTCATTTTCAGATCTAATTTTCCCCAGGTCTCTATTGCATTATGTTCTCTCTGCCCTCTCTCCCAGTCTCCAAGAGAAATGCAAACCTAATTAAAGACACATGGAATTTTTAGGCTATGTTAGTTAGAGACGGTTAGAAATTAGAAAGGAAATGGGTTTGCATGAAGCCATGGGAGGCTGTTCCCAGGCTTCTTTTTTTGGAAGACAGATGCCACAAGTTTACAAGCTTACGTAAAGGAGATGCAAGGATTGTATCTCAGAGAGTGTCATAAGCATGTAAATAAGGTGCATGAGAATACACAAATAACGATCTTGAACAGATGCATGATTAGTTTTTTTTCTTACAGCTCACGTTCTGAGTGCTAAAAGCACACGTGGCAGTTAGAGGTCTCTGCCATGTGACCAGATGCAAGTCCACTCTGTGACCTGACCCACAGCTCTGCCTCTTGGATCACTGCGCCGTCCGAAGGGTCAGGACATGAGGATGCAGCACGCCTTCTGTTTTCTCTCACATTATCACTAATTTTTAAATGGAAACAGTGCTGTGTTTATACAATATGTATCTTTGTTGTAACAGAAAGAAGTCAATTCTAGAAGAAAAGCTTGGTCACACAGAAAAGAGGAATCAACAACAGCAGCAGATGAGTTATTTTCCTACTGCACGTCCTCACCCTGAAGGGTCTCCTTACCCTCACACCAATTTTGGTTCCTATTTCTTGGTTTGAGGTGTTAGATTAGAATCACTTTACAGGGACAACATAAAGACGCACAGAATTGGACCACGTGTGATACCTAGCACACTGTCCCAGCTCTAACAGCGCAACAGAAGATATCTACAAAAGAGTACAAAAGAATAAAGAAATAATTCCCAAAGCACGTATGTCCAGCTGAGGATCTTCTTGAGCCAGAAATAGTGTTTCTGTGTTTAATAGACCCTGATGTGAATCTGTGTTTCTACTGTGACTTTGCTCAAATATCTTTTGCACTTTTTTTCCATCTAAACTTTTGGAATCATTAACATCCTTTTATGATGATATAGTGAGAATACATCTCTACTGAAGTTATCATCACTGAATATTCAGAACCCCTCATTTTGTCATTTACAGCTTTGCATAGCACATATTTAGTGCTTTCAATCCCCAGCTAGAGACTGAGCATGTGTTGCAAAAGAGAGCCTTCTGCATCCTTGCAAACCATTTTTTGGACTCCATGGTCATATCCAGGGCTGGAAGGTGAAAAGGAGAAACAAATCAGGCATCAGCGTTTAAGTCTTTTGAGGGGTAAAACACATCCTTCAAACAGCAGCCACAGCAATGTTGTCTTACAGAATAAAGTACAAAATGTAACTGCAGTTAGACAGAAACAACTTTATCAAAGTTGCAACATTTCCTATTTCGGACAGCTCTGAAAGCTAATGGTGTCATTTAGTAACACTCCTGCTAAATCTTCTCCTGATGGCACATCAGCTGAATCACTATGACTCAACTTTAACATTACAATCCTAATTTGAGATGTGTGACTTGAAGTTTACGACTCCTTCCCACTACAACTTGCACAGGGTACCTTTATTTTGGCAGTAGCGTACACAAGAAGTTGTTTAGAACCTGCAGAGAGAAATGTTGGTGCCTAATAACATGTAAATAATATACTCTCATATACACTACCACAATATGCCACCCTAAAGAAACTCGAATTCAGTTGTTGTTCAGACAGCAAAGTCCGTTCCAGAAGTCTGAAACGCAGTGCAATCAAATCTCTTTTGCTAAGAGAACAAATGATAATTCCTTTACGCAGTTTGAAAAGGAAAATAGAATCTTCTACTTCCAGCTTCCTCTTAATGAAGACTCCCAGGACAAGCAGCATGCTATCTCTTCCACTGCCATTCCATCCCGAGCTAGTTTTTCTACAGAATTCACAGCTTTTTCACAATGAGAAAGGAAAAACAGCCTACAAATTGTTTGCTGTCATAAAAAGCCCACCTCCGTAAGAGAGCTTTTCTAATGGCTTTTCAATTCCTAAGACGTTGGCTTCGTTTTCCTTGTTGCCTGAAGCCAAATTTATCCTCATGCTGTCAAAAGGTCCTAACCCTTGTCTATAAAGCAGCCAATAAGGGTACCCCTTAGATAGTTTCTTTAAAGAGGGACTCGGTAGAAACGTGAACTGCTTTGCAGCCCTCTTCTCTGTCAGGCCTGCCCTCGCTGGTTTGGCTCTGCACTCCTCTGCCCTGCAGGTCACTGCTTCTCCCTGGGCCCAGCTGACACACAGCTACCGCGACTTCAGGAAGTCGGAAGCCTCAAAAGCCTGCAACAGCTAAATACAAGTGAATCTACCAGCTAGTAGTTAGAATCTGTTGCTCCTCTACTTTCTTGGGGCTTAGTCCTCCCTATGGTAAATGTATATTAAAATCTCATCTTTGAATAAGAATTTGCAGAGTGGGGGGCTCCTCAATATTGATGGATTTAGTTCTGTTGAGAGAGTCTGTTCTGGCTGAATTTCAACCAGACTTCATAGTCAGCCCCACTAAGCATTCTTCTTATGAGTCTTCCTGATAAATCCACAAACCATACAGATTGCTACTGGCAGAGTATGGATACACATTTGGATTTGGGGCAAGTGCACTATTACATACTCAGAAACAGAATTGAAAAAAAAATAGCTGCACCTCTGTTGTTCAGGCCCTAGACAGTTAACATTCCACAACGCTTCTTTCTGCTGTCACAGTACTTGTATTTCATTCCTTTATTCTGACTAAAGCATTACAGCAGTTACCTTTCTGAACAAATTCCAAGAAGCTCATGTACTCCCAACTATTTTGTCCCTTGCTGCACTGAGGATGGCTTCCCAGGCTACTACGGCTGCTTCTCTGCTCCCATATTTGGAAGTTGGCCTGCAGTTCGGAGATCCCTTGTGGGTTTCTGTTTAAATTCCGGAGTCGCTGTTGCACATTGCCATTTCCTTCAGCTGATGTAAATCAAATACAGTATGAGTGAAAAATGTGAGCATAGGCTCAGCTAAGGGCTTTGCGAGGGAAACAGTAACAAGGGCAGAAAGCTTGCCTTGAGTGAAAATGTTGCACAAGTGCAGTGTGCTTTGCACAGTGTGACATTGCTGAGGCTTATTGACCCTCATCTGGCAGCAGCTTGCACACAATTAACCACCGGGTACCACATATAATTGGCAATGCTGACACAGTACACAACAGTAAAAAATGACACACTTGCATGGAAAACATTGTCGTCTGGCACCAGGGGCATTTTTCTCTACACGGAACCCAGGATCTAAATGGGAATTTCATGAAGTACTGTGTCCAGCTCCAGGTTCCCCAGTACAAGAAAGACAAGGAATTGCTGGAGAGAGTCCAACAGAGCTCCACAAGAACGATTAAGGGACTGAAGCATCTCTCTGATGAGGAAAGGCTGAGAGACCTGGGTCTGTTTAGCCTAGAGAAGACTGAGAAGGGATCTCATCAATGCTTATCGATATCTCAAGGGCAGGCATCAAGAGCATGGGACCAGACTCTTACTAGTGGTGCCCAGAGACAAGACAAGACAGGCACAAACTGGAACACAGGAAAATCCATCTGAACATACAGAAAAACTTCTTTACTTTGAGGGTGACAGAGCACTGGAACAAGCTGCCCAGAGAGGTTGTGGAGTCTCCTTCTCTGGAGTTATTCAAAACCCATCTGGACGTGTTGCTGTCCAGTCTGCTCTAGGTGAATCTGCTTTAGCAGTTCTGATTTAGCACCTTTTAGTGGTGGGTTGTGTGTGTGTGGACTAGGTGATCTCAGAAGGTGCCTTCCAACCCCTACTATTCTGTGACTCTGCAATTCTGTGATTTCACCCCTGAATTAATTTTAGGGCATTGCAGCAAATGTAGTAGCCCTTAATTATTGCTTCTCATCTTCCAGCAGCTTCAAGACAGCAGAACTCAAACACCTGCTTGTTTCAAAAAATGTTAAAATTTTTATTACTCAGGTGTTAATCTTTTGTCAGTGGAATGAATACTTGATATCATACTGAATGAACACCTCAAATAGGCATGATTTTAAAATATTTCAATACAACTAACAGTTTATAGCCAAGCTCCTTCTGGACAGAGTTTATGAACCTCGCATTCCTATCTCTGAATACTCACATGGGTAGTCTCATCTGTGCAACAGGGCAAAAATCCAGTCTACTAACACTTGACACCTACAGCTAAGTAAGACAAAGCACAGGGATCTTCTCTATGTACAACAGATTCACAATTTAATTCATAATAGCTATAGCTATGAAACTAACTACAGAGGAAACTCAGAGAAAGATGATCATGTTTTCAGCACACTTAAAAACTATTCTAAAACAAATCTGGACATAGCACATCACGAGGACAGTTTTTTCAAGCCCAGAAATGTAGCCTGGATCAACGTAATTCTGGGTTCTTACCTTTACAATAGGATAAAACTACACTGCTAATGATCTTTAAACCTACAAGTGGCACAGTGCTGAATACACACTGTCCCTTCTGTGACACCACTGCATTTTTACAAGGAACAGAGAACAAAATGCATACATTCATCTTACAATGCGTCCTACTGAATTTTCTGCAATACAGGGTCTAATTATGTGAAAATAACTGTAGGTTCAGGATCTCAGAGCAGGAAGAAAGAAGTATTTTTGTATTAGGTTAATTCTTTCTTTATTGTAATTACTTGAAGCTCCTCTGAGATATGGGACACTAGACAAGTTTTAGTCAAGATGAATTAATATGGCACAGATAAGAATTCAAAAGTATGTTAATGTGATTTATTCTGTGGATTCTTATTTCCACTGTATAAGGAAAGAGTTTATACATATATACAGAAATTCGGTGCTCCCTAGTAATTTCTTTTTTAAGTATTGCATATTTTAGCCATTTAATACTTGCTGATAGCAGTAAACTCCTGTACCTACTAATACGAAGTCACAGATCTTAAGTATGCATTCTAAATAAGATAATTATTTAAGCCATAAAAAAACTATGAAAGAGTTAAAGATCTACAAGCCTATCCAGTAAAAAAGCAATTACATACATGCATATATTCAAAGAGTTCAATATTACTAAATATAGCATTATTTAATTTTAGCCAGTGGCTTTTCCATAAGTATTGGCCAGTCCAAAGCCTTTGACTTTGTGGTGAATTGGAATGTACACAAAATTGCAGAAACCCATGAGCCTGTTCATTCTGCAGGAGAGATATAAATAATTTATAAGGCTCCAAACTAGCAAAACACTTAATGTTCCAGACTAATCTTACTCTTACCAATACATGCTTTAATACTTTGGTAAATCAGATCTGGGAAAGGAAAAACTACTAGGAAAGGAGATGATACATACAAGCACCTAATATAAGTGGCAGGGGAAAAGCCTGCAGAGCCAAAACAGGTGCTGATAAACGTGCAGCCACAAACACGCAGGCATTGTATGGGCCATCTTATAGACTGACTTAGATACACGGGTCCTTGAAACTGAATTAAAGATAATTACATGCAAAGATGCTTAATCAAGAATTAACTGAGTATCAAGATGTGTTCTTGCAAGGGAGATAAAAAAAGAAAGAGAGAACTTACTGTATGTATCTTAGCTGAGGTATTCAACAATTTCAGTGCCAAATAAAACAGGGAAGCTTAAACTGGTCAACAAAAGCGATATAAACCAACCATTCCTTTTTTAAGGGAATAAAAAGACCATAGAAGAAGTCAGTAACCAGATCTCAGCTGGTAGACACAATAGCTCTGTAATATGCTTGATTACAAATGTTACTGCTCCCAAAAATATGTTCTTGGAAAAGAATCACAGTGCAGCGAAGGCCATTTAAAACTGAAATGCCAATATCCACACGAGGTTTAATATCCTTAACTTAAACACATTTAACATCTTCAGTTTTCCTGTGTTCATGTGTAGACATGACCATAAACTTTAACCAAAATTAATAGTGGTAAAATTAGTGTCTCTGTTTCAATGGTTAAAATGGTTACATGCAGTGAATAAAACACTTGGATTGTTTGCCAGATGCTCACTTACACTGACAAGCTCTGAGCCAAAATACATATACCCAGAACATAAGTAGGTATCTCTCATTTGCCTAGAAATTTTATTTAAACAAACACTGCCCTAGTAAATGTGATACTTGGTGGGATATATAGGATACAGTTTTTCGGTTTCAGTTCTTTTTTCCTTTTAGTAATACTCAGCTATGTAGCCACAGAGACAAGCTCCTGAAAACTACTTTTGAAAAATCAGTCTATCAGTCTGTCATAGGTTCATAATACTGTTGCCACAGCAGTAGAAAGATATTTTGTTCGCATTAACTGTGTAATCCTAATTACTTATACACTATATTACATGCTCTACATACACATGGCAATATATTCTCATCTGAAAAACAATAGGAAAATCTGGTTTTTTGAACATCATTCCTAGCTAGCAACTTCTGCAATAAGCATTCACATATATAGACACATATTATTTAATACATTCATCTTTCTTTTCCACATTTTATGCTCTTACAAACATTCCTTGGATTGTGGTGTTGAAATTGTTGTGCTTCTCCCCTATAAATGACTTAAGAATGCCACGTAGTTCAGAGCAGTTGGCAAAGTAACTATGAAGGTGAAAAAATAAAGTTTGCACTCTTGGTTTCCCAGTAGATGTTGCATTGCTGTGTAGAACTTCTAGCAAGAAACTCCTTGAAGGAGATAGCGCATTGGTAGCAACATTCTCTGCAGATCTAAACTCCTTTATGTTTTAACACCTCACCACACCTACAGATGGGCAGTTAGGAACCAAGCAGTGTTGTGTGATGAAACACAGTTCGTATTCAGGAGATGACTGACAATTGGGACTTAAATTTTCCAGTCCTGGAGAAGCTGTGGCTCCCATCTAGTGCAGATAGTCACAGGGGTGAGTCAGTATAGAAAAATCATCAAGTGTTGGTCTTGTTGCAGTTCCTAGAACTGCCAGCCAAGATCCAGAACTAAACTGATGTTCTTTGCAGAACTGAGGTTACCTGCACTCACCTGAGCTCTTATGAAACAGTAAAAGACATGGAAAGAGTGTCTTAAAGCTAATCCTTTCATTCACCACTTTAACTTATTTGAGATGATAGTCACCACTGTAGTGCTAATAATAGATACTGTTTCTTAACAGTACTAAAATTTTGAGTGTGTGGAAAGGAAAGAAGGTCAGCATCTCTTTTTGTTCTCACTGGGGAACTCAATGTTACCTGTGTAATACCATACTGGAAGAGGACAAAAGAATTCACACTTTTCCACCTGGAGCTCAATAAATGGAAAATACTGCAATGAAATCTAGTATTACTTTCTAACCATCTGTTAGGACCCAGAGAGTTAATAAACTGTAGAAGTAATCCCACAGTAGCAGCATAAGTAATGTATAATTACAGACTGAATAGTGCAATGGGCAAAAGAAACTGATTTTTTTTTTAAGAAGTACCTGCTGTAAAGCTGTTATTCATATGCATCCGTGTGACAGACCTCAACTCTGCAAAGAAAAGAGAAAACACTGTAAAGGTGGCACTTGGAAAAAACAAAACAAAAAAAAGCAGTGCTACATGTATTGCTGTTAATTGCATGGAATTTTGCTGGATGTGGCTTCAGAAGTTAGACAGCCACAGCAATGGCAGGCAGGGAATTTCAATGATGGGCCTGCAGTACAGTCACGTACTACAGACAATAAAAACTGATTTTTGCATGGGCAAAATGTGTACAAATATAACCCAAATTGTGAAGCAAACTCTTAATACCCACATACTCACAAATACAAACACACAGATTTGAACTCTGTAGATAAGTTTCAGAAGGCTGCCAAAAACATCCATCTCTTCTGTATTTTTTTTGGCCAGCCATAACCATACTTATTAGAGCCACCAAGACAGCCTCTTATAATAACACTTTTTTCCCTTTAACACATATATATGCGTATACGTATCTCAACTTGAACTCATTCTACAAGGTCGGAGGGGTAAAGCAATTAATTTTAATCAGAGAACTTAGCTTATGTGCAAGTCCCACAACTGACTAAATACGTGGTTTATTAGGTTTCCACGCTTCCACAAAATGGAATTTAGCAGATTATTAGTTCATAACATAGGCTAATTGCTTTCTGTAATTCCCAGCTGCTGCACATTAGTATCCAGAAGGATTTTTATGTGTGCACGTTATTACTGATCCATCGTATGCTAAAGAGGCACTGCTGGGAATGCATATATTAGAACGATAAGTACAATGCCATATAGCCAATAGCTAAAACCATTAAATACTCTTATGGTGCATAATTCAATTGACTTAATATACTCATTACTGCCGAGAGGCTGATATTTTAAGTATGTTTTGAGCGCCAATAACATAATTTGATTAGCTCTTATCAAGTCTACAGGTATACCTCTTTCCAAACCAAACTGGATTGCACAAGATGGAAATTAGTTGTCTGACTTCTGCCACTGCAGATTCAATAAATACACACATGTAAACACAATTCTCAGCCTCCTAAAAGAGAGCAACAAAAAACCAGAAATTCACAGACAGAAATGTTGCTAAGATTTCTAAACCCGCAAAAAAAAAAAAATGTTTTTTTAAAGCTTTTTAGGTTTATAACTTGTAGGTATCCCTGTAGCTCCAACAATGATAACTCTGGTACTCGAAGTTATAAAGACCAGAAGCCTTACTGACTGAATTGCTCTTTCTCTGTGTCCGGGTGTCTGGCTGGTAGGACCGACTGTGTTCTAACACTGCTCAGAAAGCGTGCTGTTTGCTGTGAAACACTTAGGGGGGAAAACTAGTCTGAGGGAACATTGATTTATAGCTTAAAATAGGAGCACAGGGACAAAAATACCTAAAAGCCAGGAATCGTTTCCCAAACCTGCGCGGGTGTTACCAACGAAAGGACGAAGCACAGAGCAACCCTGTTGCCCCTCGCTCACACGCACTTTCAGGGACGACCAAGGCCACTCCACGCTCCAGGAGGGAGCGGGCCGCGCCGGGCTCCGCCTGGGCTTACCCCCACCGTGCGCGCAGGCCCTGGGGCGGCACTCCCGCCGTCCCCCGCTGCCCCTTCACTGGGAGCCGTAACCCAGCGGTACGGCAGAACGGGACTTAGCTTTAGTTCCCGCAAACCCTTCGCCGCTCGACTAAGTGTATTTGAACGGGCTCCCGCGCCGGCCCCGCTGCCATCACCGCAGTGTAACGGTAAAAACCCATTCGCTCTCCCCCTGCCCGGCGCTCCCGGCCTGGCACCAACCCCAGGTAGCTCTTCCGACGGGGCGTCCCGCCCCGATCCCTCCTCCTCAGACTGATGGAGGGGGGCGGCCCTCCCCACCTCAGGCAAGGCGCGGGCGGGAAGCGGCCTCCACTGCCTCCCACTACTTCTCACAGAGGGGCGGAAGCGGTTGGGACCGCGCCCAGGGCGTGCTGGCTGTGGGTGCCCTGTGTGTGGGGGAGGACAGACGGGGTCGCAGCAGCGGCCTGAGCAGCGCTTCCCACAGGAAGCCACCCGAAACAGCGGCTGAAGTAATAGGGACGAGCGGACGAGGGGCACCCGCCTCCCCTCAGCCACCCTCTTCCCAACACCACACACCCCACCGGGCGATCGCGCCTCAGCTCAACGGACCCAACTTGTGCCGGCGGCGGGGGCGTAGGAATCCCCCCCCGCCGTCACTCCCGTCCCTCAGCTGCTATCCCAGCAGCCGGCTTTAATCCTCTCCTTATATGGACACCAGAACGTCTGACGTCATCCCAACGCTGGGAAACTAGCGCCCGCGCAACCGAGCTTGGTTGGGAAGGCGGGTGGGGCGGGAAAGGCTGAGGTGGGGAGGGAGGCTCTGGAATGTTGATGGACGCGGTCTTGCGCCACTGGGAACGGGGGTGCCGGCCAGGGTATTGGGCGAGGGCGGGCGAGAGGGCGGGCAGCCGCGGGAAGGGTAGGTTGTCGTGGTTGAAAAGCCGCCGCCTGGCTGAGGAGCGGTGCCAGTGCGGGGTGGGCGCTGCCAGGGGGAGGCAGGAGGGCAGCGAGTTCGAGTCCCGCCTCCGCGAGCCTCAACCGGGAGCCGTTTCTTTGGGCTGCTCCAATTTCCTCAGGGGCGGAAGGGAAGGGTTGAGGGCTCGTTTCTTTTCCTCTTCTTCCTCGTTTCTCTTCCGTGTGCGGAGGCCTCGATTTTCTCTGTGGGGCGCTAGCCCGCGGGGACAGAGTTTGCCAGGAGTTTGTACGGACTTTGGGCCCCGGCCCTCCCACGCCCCGTTGCCGCCATGCCCGTCTTCCACACGCGCACCATCGAGAGCATCCTGGAGCCGGTGGCCCAGCAGATCTCCCACCTGGTCATCATGCACGAAGAGGGGGAGGTGGACGGCAAGGCCATCCCCGACCTCACCGCCCCCGTCTCGGCCGTGCAGGCCGCTGTCAGCAACCTGGTGCGGGTGAGTAGCGGTGCCCGGCCCGCCTCCTTCCCTCCCACCCTCCACCCAAGACATGGGACCCAGCTTGGGCCCTCGCGGAGCCCGCTCCGGCCTGTTGCCCACAGGTGTGCCGGGCCCCCCGCTCCTGCTGGTCGTCCCGTCACGGAGCGTCTCCCCCGGCGGTAGCGCTGGCCCGGAAAGGGGTTAAGTTGGGAGGCTTTCTGGACCTCTGCGGCTCCTGTCTGGAAGTCGTCTTCGGTTGTTCCCGCCCCGGCCGGCGGAGGAGGTGGGCGAGCCCTGCTGGGGGGCAAGGAGTTGTCCGNCCACCCCAGACCTTCCAGGCATTTGCTATCATTTTTTTATGTTGGTGGAGGCTTTGTGTTACCAGCACAGGGGGTTGAAGAGGGACAGACTTGTGGTTTCTAGGCAGAGTTTGGAGTTGTAGCTCGTTCCGTTTGTTTCAAAGCCTTGAGTGTAAGGGACTGTTTGCTTGTGGGAAACTGAGGATGACCGATGATGGGCTTGGATCTCTTGGCTTCTTGCAAGCAGCTATACGTAACGTTTCTCTTTAAGATCTGAGTATTTGCCATAT
>VXBJ01007472.1:44694-129432 GCA_013400055.1 Nycticryphes semicollaris | reverse complement strand
GCGGAGGAGATGGGCGAGCCCTGCTGGGGGGCAAGGAGTTGTCCGGAGCTGGGCTCTGCACCCTCACAGTAGCTGAAGAAGTCTACCTTTTCCCCACCCTGGGGGACAACACCTTGTTAAAAGTGCAGGGAAGTGCTGTAATTGCCTCTGTTCGTGCACCGTCCCCTCCGCTCCGCGCGGGCTGCGCCCTGAGGCGCCGCTCGGATGTCTCTGATAACGCTGGGCGGTTTTCCTGCTGTCTTGGAAACTCCTATTTTAAGNTAAGATCTGAGTATTTGCCATATGGACGTTTCGGTCCGAGAAGTGCAGCTGACTAATACACTTGATATGTGTTAGTTGTAGCAGTACTTTTATAACCAACTGCATCAAAAGAAGAGCAAACGGTTGCAAGGCAGAAATGTTGTTTGATGCAGAAAACACTGCCATGTTATGTACTCCTTTATTTCATTGAGAATTACCTGTAATAGTTACCTTGCTCCTTTAGAGATACACTTAGTTCATTTTTGAACGTCGGACATTACTTGCTCACTTTGAATCCTGGAAAATTTTTAAGTCGTTTGCAAGCAATATCCCTTGCCAGCAAACTTTACCGTAAAATGCAGTGGCTAAATACAGTTAAAATATTGTGTCAGTGCTAACTAGTGCACTGAAATCACGAGACTTGTGGGTATAAGAAGCTGTCAAGATGACTAATGTAGGTGATGTGTTTATCAGATTTCGGCCTGTAGTACTTGTTACTGCTAGTATAACTTGCTATTTTGAGGTTTTGCAGTTTACTCCAGCGTAACTGCAACTCATGGTCTCCGTGACTCCATGAATTTTACGGGATGTACTGCCTGTGGAGTACTTGTGCTTCTTGCTGACTTTAGCTAAAAATCTTGTTTTTCTGAAGAACAATCAGTCTGCAGCAATGAACTGATGTAATAGGTATATTAGCTGTAAGGGTGTGAAGCCTGAGTGTATGAAATTCTTTTCCTTGAAAGGAAGGCTTTAGAATAACACTTTGCCTCTCTGGGCTTAGCCTGTATCACTGGCTTGTATGACTATTCCACCTCTCAGCCTCCCTCCTCCCTGCCTCCTCTCAAAAGGAACCTAATCTGATAAAGTAGCATTTATTAGAGAAATGCAGGAACAGAATTAGTTTGTGTAGCTTGCTAATGCCAGCTCTTCTTTCATTGTGAACTCTCTTGGAAACCTCTGGTTTTCTTTTCTTGCCTGCTAGCTAGATGAAAGGAAAGACTGTTGAATTATTTTTCAGTGTTAATTCACAAAGAGCAAATAGAAGTGGTGTAATCTGAGGTGGTACTTACAAGAAAGATGTCCTGATCTAATAGAATACAGCTTTGAGTACACTAGAAAAAATACAGAATTAAAGTTCTGTTTTCTATCTGGAGCTGTGTTCTCAGTGCATCATTCTGAAGTGTAAAGGTGACTTGTGAAACTGCAGTTTCACAGGAGCAGGGATATTTGTGCAGACAGGTTATCTAATTGCGAGTCTTCTGGAGACTTTGCAGGTGACAGCAGAGAGAATTGTCAGCATAACCCAGAGAGTAACACAGCTGCTGGCTCTGTGTTGCTTGCCGTTTGCTCAGAGTTCTTTGGGTAGCATGAGCATCACAAAGTGTACAGTCCTGACCATCAGAGAAGCTTTCCAGTGGCAACTTGTCATAGGCAGCAGCACCATTCTCTGACTCGCCAGCATATAGTAAGGACTCCACAGTTTGGGAGGTGCAATATTTAGTTTAACTACTGCATCTGTAAGGAAGTGCTGGTAGCAGGGTTTGAAGTGCTGAGACCCGTCCTTGTGCAAGGCCTAGGAGACGTGCTATATGGGGAAATGGGATAGGAAATGTGGGAAATTGCTGTGAAGAAGAAGCCACATGCAATAACTTAAAGTTTTTTTTGTTGACACTTCTGAGATGACGTTAACACAATACATCAAAGTTGGAATAGAAGTTGATAGATATGAGAGTCTTAAATTTGAGACTATTAGATGAGTTAAAAGGGAGTCTTCTTCCCGAATACCTTGACTTCAGATCTCTATATGAGAACTCTTCCTTCAGTTTCCAATTCAGCATGCTTTTCAGTATTTTCTGTCAGAACAGGATGTTCTGCATGTTAAGGTTTGCCTTAAGGTGGCCTAAGTTTTATGGTTCTTCTAATGTAAAGCTTACATACCCTCTAACACCTACTGTCAGGACCTAATTGTAAAGGAATCTTAGGTAAGAGAAAGTCCAAGTCATTGTTAAAGTTAATGAAATAAATAAATACTTAGAAGTTAGGGCCTTTGCTGTGGCACATCCCAAAGACTTGGTATTCTGCACCCGTGTATTGGTTCCCAATACATGACAGTTTGATTCTACTGTGTCTTGAATATTCTGATAGGGGATAGCTTTTGCAGAACAATACTCAAATTGGTTTGAAGTACTTTGAAATGTCTTAGCTGTGAGATAAGGTTGTCCATGCAAAAACTTTGCACATAGAGGTAAGTGGTAGAAGCCTTTTTTTGTACAAAAATAACACTTGACTGGAGCCAAGAATTTGAGGGAGAGGCTTCAGATTAGTATCACAGGATTAATAATGTAATATATCAGTCCTTTTTTAATCTGAAGATCTTGTTTTTATTGGCAGATATTTGGGGGGTATGTGCCTCTTATGGGTGGGCTGGGGTTTGGTGTTTCTTGTAGCTGAAGATGTAGCACTGTAAAACAACAGAATTGGTACAGGGAAAAAAAACAGTTAAGCCCAATAGGCAGGGAATAATTTGGAGCTTGCAAAATATACCATTAGTTTAGTGGGTAGTGGAATAGAAATCAGAATACTAACTCCTCACACTTCACTGAGAGGAAATTAACCATATGGTGGGAATGTAATTTTTTTAAATAAAACGTTTGTCAAACTTAACCTGTTCCTAAAAAGAGGGATTTCTATCAAAGATGACTAATGGTGATGCAGGAAACTTAAACCTATCACACATATTACGTAGAAAAACCTTATCTGATGGAGGAGAAAAACCTCTATTTTCCAGTAGTGAATTTACAAGCATTTATGCTCAGGGTAATGCTATATTGCTGCCAAACAGAGAAAGCAAATTCTACTTTGATGTTTTAAATTCCCTTTGCTTACTTCCTTGTATGGAATCTTGGCTTTCTGTCAGTAGAGGCATAGCCCAGTCTTGTCACTTCTCTCCACTGTCTGGGACAGAACTGCTTCAGAGCAGAGTCACTGCTGCTCTGCCAAATGCCAGCGGTACCATGGCTGAAGCCACTGAGTTTGACAGAATGGGAACTAATTCCATGCACAAGCATTAGGAGAGTAGAGGGGAACCTGAGAAGGGACTTAAGGAGTACGCATAATTTAAATACTGGAGCAGGATCAGCAGCTCAAGGAGGTGTTGGCTTTTCAGAGTCTGGGTTGCTGAACCAGGTCAATGTTCTGGAAGATCTGACCTGCTTTACCTGAGACCAAATGCCTGACCATTGCCCCGTTTTTCAGTCCTTCATTTTGGCCGAGCTTGAGCCGTCTGAGGAGAGTAACACTGGTGGGAAATGCTCATAATGGAAGATTTATAAGACACTTGTGGTCACAAATGAAGTGGCTGAGATCTTTTGGAACAGAAATCGGCTCTGAAAGGCCGGCACTTGCCCAGCTGATCTAGCTTCTGCTTTTCTATCCTCCATGCTATAGGTGCTGTCCTTTTGTATTGGAATCTATATGCTTCATAAGTGTATACATGCATTCGGTTTTTATTACATTATTTTTATGGGGGAAATTGCTTCACTGTCTATAAAATTATTAACTATCACAATTCTCAGGAATAGATTCTTGGTGGATGCTGTGATATGCCTTTACCTACCTACTAAGATTAGGAGTCTTCAGAAACTATACTGACATCTCAGTCACTAACCATGACTAGCAGGTCAGGATAATCATCAGTAAGGGTCTCTTAACTACAAGGCAGGATATTTATAAGCTATGATTTATCATATGTTTCCTTTAAGTAGAGCTGGGCCTTTAAAAGTAAATAAAAACAGTCTAGAGTAAGATTAAGATTAACTGGAGGTTGTGCTTGATGAGAACAACACCCTAGAGCGCTGGGTCAAACAGTCATTCATGACAGAGCTTTTCATCACTTCCTGAAGTTGTAAGGTCAGTCTCTTTACCACCAGTTGAAGGCCACCCGTCTAGACACAACTAAAACCACCCCAGATTACTTGCCAAACAGTGAAACTGTACTAGTACTTTCACAGTGACATAAAGTTTAAAATGATTCAAAAAAACCCCCAAGCGTGAGAGAGTTGTATTTATTGTAGCTGTAGTGGCTGTCCTATCTCATCCTAGTGGATGAAGAAGTAATAATTCCCCGAATCCATCTGCATGTTCTGGGTATGTACATGGTCAAGTGAGAAGTTGCCTGGAGTTGCAGGGTCATGCAGAAAGAGCTGGGTATTTTCCCTGGGCAAGCTGTGAATTGTCTACCCACTCCTGCAAACCAGCAGTTTGGAAACCACTCATAGAAAATGAATTTGTGAAAAATGCGACCTGCTTTGAAAACTTTATCATGGTGTCAGGAGCAGAAAAAACACATGGCTGAACACTCAAAATGAGGAGAAATGGTCCGAATGTTGTGGAGAGTGGACAGCAAAACAGCTTCCTCATCCCTAAGTCTTCTTCTGCTGTAGCTGACTTGCCTGCATCTCAAGGAACACAAGACAGAAGTGAGCTATTGAGAACAGCTTAATGTTTGGGTTTGGTTTCTTTTTGAGAGAGAAAAATTAGCTTGCAATATTTGTGCTTATATATTTATGTATCTTGGAAAAGGATGGAGAATAAATGCAAAATGTAAGGTTTTTCCTTGCAGAATTTTCTTGCACTGCGTAAAAGACAAGAGGTTGTAGTAGCTTTCAGAATTTTTTATTTTCTTAGTGTTTGTAAATTGTCATGGGAACTGTACAGATCCATGCTTTCCCACCTCCGGTTTATTGTGCTGGAATGTCTTCAAGCTAAAAGAAACGGGCTGTTACAGCAGCTCATCTCAACTCTACAGGACTCAAACTTGATGACAAGTGAATGAGAGTACTAGGAGAGCCCAGATGATCTCATGGGAGAGAAAGTCTTTTCACTCTCCATTTCTGAGTCTTGTCTGTGTGTAGTAGAAACTTCTATTTAGTGTCAGGAGTGCGAGTGGTTTTTAAATACTTAAAATGTCCTCTTTTTTTTTGAAATGGAACATTCTATTTCAGTGTCCCTTCAGTTTTTCTAGGGATAATTTACCACGTGAGAATTGTGGCCATATGCTTTGGGAAAGTGGATAGAACCTATTAGGGTGTGTGTATGGGAGGGACAGGGAGAAGAGTGATTAATGATTAATCAGACAGAAAGCAACTTTGTAATAACAAAAGCACATTATAAAAGTCTTTCTTGTTTTTATCTGTTGGGAACTATCTTCACATAAGTGATAAATCAGCTTCTGATTTGAATGGAATAATCTCTTTGTTCTATTATTATGTTTGCTGACTTAATTTATACCAGTCTCTTCATCAGCTTTAAAAGGAATGTTTTGTTCTCTGTTCCTTTTAATGCACATAAAGATGGTGAATGCCTCCGTTACTAATTACATGCAGCTTGCTTTTTGGGCATAAAAACTGAGAATTTTATTGTGGAATGGAGAACCTTTAAGTGGCAGTTGGACTAAAAATCCATATGCCAACAATATGGCATTTACCCCTTGTGCTCTGGAAAGCTTAACATATGCTTTCTGCTGCATAAGTGAATTACACCAGTGAGGGAGGAGTTGTGAAATCCATATTAAGGGTCAATGTTCAGCAGTTTCTTTTTGTTCCTGGCTTATTGTTACTTTAGTGTGTCATGCTCTTTTTTTTTGTGCTTTGAAACAATAATATACTTTTCTCCTTTTTACAGTATTGGACTGTAGACATGGAATTCCTTTATAGAGTTTACTAGAACAGTGAAACAATAAAATATGGTTCAGTACGTTTTACACTTAGGAATGTGTAGCTTCAGAACGTAAGCAGGGTAATTAAGGGTGTCTTCCCAATACAGGTGAAATTCGGATTAATGAAGCAAGTCTTTTGCGAGGACTGGGCTGTGGGGAGCCAAGCAGTGGTTTCAAAGATGTGCTAGCAGGCATGTGGTGGTAATGCTGCTTACTGGAAGTAATGCCTGAAGTGATTAACTGGTTGTTGCAAATGCCAGGCAATGGTTCTTGTTCCAAATCTGCTAGAATTCCTAAATAAAAGCCAAAGGACACTTTTTTCCCCAATTACTTTTACAAAGGAGAGAATATATCAGTTCTAGTCAGTCATTGCCTTGAGGACAGCTTAATTTTGGTGATGGCTTCACATATAGCTAAGACCAGCTTTTTATCCCTACTTCTGTTGTACAAGAGCTTGTGTATGTTGTTCCAAGGCTCTTGTTTCTGACTGCATTGTTTTACTAAGTCTTAATGGCTTTGTATTTTTTCACCTCAAATGCGAAGACAAAGTATTTACTGTTAGCAATATCAGTCTCCAGATGCTGTTTCTCGCTCTGAAAAGCAAGTTAGACTGGCAAAATGGACCTTAAGAAACATTGCAATATAATGTGTGTGGTGTTTTTGTTTTGTTGTGTTTTTCCCTTTAGTGACAACAATTCTATCCTGTCACTTGCTCAGTCAAATGCTGAGAAGCGATTCTTAATACAGGACTCTGCTTTGGGGCCACGGTTCTTAATTCCTGCAAAGTGATAACCTTCCTGGCCTTTATCTTCAAACACAGCAGTAAAGCTCTTACTAGGGGAATGTTGCTGTTACCTGATTTGAACAATAAATTCTCTCCTTTGTAACTATGTAGCTGTTAAAAATGCACACACTAAATTAATCGTAATGTTTAATTGTGTAATTTCTTCCTTAATCTTTCTGCCATTAGACCAGAGAGAATTAATCCTAAATAATGCCCGGTAATTGGAGTCTAAAGGAAGACCTTGTGCTGACGCATGGAAATGTACCACAGATGAGTGGTTATTGCAGCTATCTGCATTTTGGAAGACACTTTGTGGATACAAGATGACTTGCTGCATGGAGAGATGAAATGATAAAATAAAGGCTGGATCTTCTTTTCGATTACAAATATTTCGCCAAGAAGTATCTCCTTAAAACATGAGCCCAGCAGCAAACTGAATTGATGGGCAGGAAATTCTCTGTGCATAACATTTGGAAGCAGGTCTAGTTTGTCCCTGTAGTATTTTCAGTCCATAGTGCACTTGTAAGAATATGAAAAATTGGATAGAGAATGAGTAGAGAGGCCAAACCTATCCCTTGTTTACTTTGCCTAATCATTCGAGTCTGCTGAGGTATGACTTGCACTTGCCTCTGTCCTGAGACTAGATCCAGAGTTTTCTGTGAAAGTGTACTGAATAACTCACTTTGGAACAAATCTCTTATTCTGAGGTAAATAATATTTTGATGCTTCAGAATAAATATTTACATTATACTGGCTGATGCAAGGGGAAAGAAGGAAAAAACCTTCTTTACTCTCTAAGGCTGATGATTACTGACAATGTCGGCTCATGTTGACGAGTAAATCATGGTGTTCTTGATAACTCTTTCTCTCGCTGAGAGAACAGTTTCCCAGTACCCTGGCTTCAGGGGTAGGGTAGGAATGATGATTGGTGTCAGTGTTCTCCAGAGAACTCCAAAGAGTGGAAACAAGTTGTTCCTGTAGAAAACTTATGTGCCTTGTTGCTGTTGGCTTGGAACCCTCATGAAGAGACCTTTTGTAAGAAAATTGCATTGCACTTTCCATCAGTGGTTACACCCACAGAATAATGAATGTAACCTGAGCTTCTTTCAGTGAGGAGACGTTTTCCTTGTGCCAAACTTCCAGTGTGTCCTGGGGACCTGGGGTGGCTGTAGGCAGATCTCAGTAAAGATTGCTGTAAGGAAGGTATTGGGTATCTCAGCCCCTTCTGTGCTGTCACCAGGGCCCCCCGCCTGGTCAGCGGTGGCCCCAAATCTTACCTCATCTTCATTTTGTTGCGGCTGTTCCTTATACAAGCATTTTTTTGTTGTTGTTGTTGTCCTTCATGTCCCTCACCAGATTCAACTCTAGATAGATTTTGGGATGGGGTCTATCCCTGCACGCTCAGGTCGCATCTCTGTATTCCTCTTGAGTCACTTGTCCTCGCTTCTACCTCTTGTGCACCTACTTTTATGTCAGCTTTGTCAGGAGACTTCTATGCATCCATGCAAGCCTCCTGCCACCTTTGCATGACTTCCTGCTCGCCAGGATGAACCATCCCAAGTGAGGGCATCCTTGAAAATCAACCAGCTCTCCAGAACCTCTCTTCTTTCTAAGACTGTATCCCATGGGTTTTATCCAAGGAGGTCCCTGAAGAGGCCAAAGTTTGTTCCCTTGAAGCCTGGCATCTGACTTGTCTTCTCTTCCTTTGAGGATCCTGAATTCCACTATCTCTTGGTCACTGCAGCTAAGGTTGAACCTGACCTTTGCACTCCCAACCAGTTTTTCTTTGTTCCTAAAACCAGGCTGCCTCCTCTCTTTGGCTTCTCAATCTGTATCTATCTACTAATGGAAGATGATATTTAGAGCTTACAGTGTGCGATAGGAAAAGTGCAGCATCTTTCATTGCAGTGGAGGTAAGCAATTTTCATAATAAACTGATTTTCTGTGATGGCCTGAGAAAGTTTGACTTGTGCTACTGTCATGCTTGACCTTTGTCCTCAGGTAAATATGGTCCATAAATGAAATGACAAATAACAGAATTGAGGAAAAAGTACTGCTTTGGATAATTTTACAAGCTTTATGCTTGAATATCTTTGCACATGCAACTGAAGTCTGGGTATGCTGCAGCTGTTCTCGTCTCGTTGTCCTACAAACTAGAGTTGTGACACTTTTCAGTCACTTGGTTGTGATACAGGAAAGCTTATATGGTAATTCCAGAATTGTCTAAATTCTTTAACTGTCTAAAAAGGTACAGATTATTTCAAGGCAGTCTCAGTTCACGTTAGTGGTAGGCGAAGACCAATAGCCTTGCTCTGTGACGAATGTAAATGCACGCACAGTTCATAAGCATATACAGGAGCACTTGACATTCTTGTGATGGAGCTTATCCAGCAATGCATCTCTTCAAAGTAGGTGATAAAAAAGATTGCTTTTTATCTTTCTTTTTAACGGACACACTGATGGCAGTACCAGACTGTGTTCTTTCCAGTATTAATTTTGCGTTTGTGGGAATATTGAGGTTTAAACTTGAACTGCATTTTAGTAGCTGAGTCTTTGCATGAACTACAGAGACGAGCCTGTCTGTCCTTAAACTCTAAAGAGTGCACAAGAAAATAGCTATAGAAATTAATTTAGTTAACAGGTATAGTCACAGAAGTACCAAAGTAGCAGCATGAGAGATGGTGGTTATTTCTGCAACCCTTGAAGTGATGAGGAGTGTTCTGGCCTGTACTGGATAAATGACAAGCATCGCTTTAGCTAAGCCATTATGTGATGGCAAACTGTAATAACTGTTCTGTCATTTATTTTGTTGTGGTTTTGTTTTTGTTTAAATTCTCATCAGATAGTTACTATATCATGTAAGGAGCTGGTGCAGCAGAAACGGAAGCTTATTAAAGGCTGAACCATAGCAGCTTTCTTGCACATTCTAGTCTTTCAGTTGTTTGCTGGGTATCAGCTCTTCAGCTGCAGAAGAGTCTGAAGACTCCTCCTGTCAAGCAGGGAAGCTATTAAAAGCTGTCATCTGGAACTTCTGTTATTGCAGCTGAATTTCTTCCTCTGCTGATTTCTTCAGACCTGTTGCTAAGTTTGGAAGAGGCTGCATGTTGCAACTGGTTTTGAGGACGGATGCATTAATAAAACTTTCTTTTCTTATGCAGGCCTTGTTTTGTTTGTCTGCACAAATACTTCCTCAAAGGGAATAGAAACAGACTTCAACTGCATTAATAGTACGTGTGACAGCCAGATAACCTGTGAGTTGCAAGAGTTTTTGGGTAGATTTGATTCCTGGTAACAACAAATTCTGTTAGGTTATGAACAAATGGACTCCCCCATTTATGAGTAAAATACCCGTCTGTGCACAGGCAATGAGTGGTTAAGCTGTTAATCTCAAAATGGGATATAGTAGTACATAATTGACTGAAACAATTAGTGCTAGGGTTTAGCAGTGTGCAAGCTGACGTGTTCAACCTCCTTATTTAAAATCTATAGAAACCCTGACAATTGCTAACATATACCCTTGTAAATATCTACCCTTGCTTAGGAGACGTTTTTAAGACTGCTTAAGTGTGTGGTGTGCTGAATGTTTATCTTGGGGGTTATCCCTATAAAAAATGCTGCTTCAGGTACCCAGTCAGAATTTACTGGGAAGGTTACTTTCTTTGGTGTGTCCATTTGCTTTTAAAATGCTACTTTTTTATTTTTTATTAATTTGCTCAAGATTGATCTCTTGTTTCCCATTTCAATGTGTACACATGCGTCTAAATATCCTTCAGCTACGTCTTCAAAAGCTGATTTGGTTACAAAAAGGTCACAAAACCGCCTCAATACTTGAAAGCAAATTTATTCTCAAGTGTAGAAACACTTTCTTAAATTACTACATAATTTTTATGAGGCTTTAGGGAAAAGAACAAGTTAGTAAACTGACTGGTGTTTGTTGAACTACACTAAAAAATCACTTGTGCAAGTCTAGCTCTCTTTGCAGCTTTTACAGCATAATAGTTGTGCTGAGTAACAGAGATAAACAAATGGACTTTCTCTCGAACTCTGGAGTAGTAGCGAAAAGGTCACTTTTTATTTAGCTTGCCCTGATAGAATGACCAAAAAAATGGCATTGTTAAGGGCCGGTAACTGCCAAACAACTGAGTTAACTGGAGCAACTGGCGAAGTGCTGCTTGGTTCATCATGTAAAAGTTCCTCCCTCAGAAAACCAAGGGGGTGAGAAGTGTGAGAACCTCAGTAAATTTTAGTTGGGTTTCAGCTTCACTTTAGTCTTTCTTGGGGGGGAGGTAATTGCATAGCATTTATTTACTTCTCTTAAGTTAATGCCGCAGAAAACCTGCATTCCTTAGCCCTCTGCCTAGACTCCACTGGCACTTGAGCTGTCAGCCCAGCCCACTCCCCTGTGCAGCAACAAAGGAATGTATTTTTCTCTGTTAATCTGATCTTTTTATTATTTTTTTTTAATCTTCCCAGCTTGACATCAATTATCATCATAGTTCAAAGCAATATCTATATATCTCTCTCTATATCTACACAGTGTTTCATCTCTCAATTGCAAGCTAATGTCTGACATAACAGTTTTGCTCTGGCAATTTGGGGGAGAGAGGCAGTTGGAGTCTCTGACCTGTTCTCCAATTACTCAAGATAGTGAAACACTAAAGAGACTTTTACAACCCTGAAGCAATTACCAACTACTACAAAGAGTTGTTGCTTAGCCTTTGTTGTGGCAGATTTTTATATAGTTGTCTTGTACTTTTTTTTTCTTGCAAAGAACAAATTTTCCTACACAAGGTTTATTAGTTTTAAGTATTTTGGTGACGCTGATAAGTCTTAATCTTGTGTTACTGTGTGCCAATGGAGGAAGTAAGCTGTGAGGGGGTTTGTGAACTTGACATATCTACCATCTGCTTTCACAATTGAGTGCAGTTCCTTTCTTCGGACAGGTTTTCCAGCTGGCCCAAAAACTTGTATTTTGGATTCACAGGGTTGCTCAGAGTGGTTCTCTTCTGTTCCATTGCTTTTAAATTTGAAGGAACTTCATCAAATAGGACAAACTGGTCTTGGGAATAACTGTACCTTCCTGTTATAAGAGATGCTTTTAGTCAGCTTTGCAGCAATACTGTTGTTTCTCTTTTCAACCACATCCTTGTAGCATGTTAACGTCTGTAAATATGTTTACTTTACAAAGACTTAAAGGATTTTTCATTAATTTTATTAAACTTTTAAAAGGATTTAAAGAGTTAAAAGTAGTACCTATAACTTCTCAAAGTGGTAGCATTTATAGATTAGTAGGTGTTGATGGCACTTTATTATCCTTATACTAATACAGACTTGATGAATACTCAACATTCTTCTAATGTTTTATGTAGACTGGATAGTATTAGGTATTTGCACAGTGCTTGGCACAATGGAGGTTTAAAATGCTAACAAATTCCAGTGAAAAACTTCTGTTTTAAAGTTGTTGAACTTTCTGATGTCTCTTTATGATTGTGTCAAACATAAAGATTAATTTTAAAGACACGTTTGTAAAGGCTTTACTTCTGTGCAACTTCAGACTAACGGTGACTAGGATTATTCCTTTAGTCGTAAGAGGTGAAGCCAGACTTTGTCCAGCTCTGCCAACCATGGGAATTTAATACAATAAGCAGTTTTAGTCTAATATTTGTATGTACTGGATTGTAACCTCCAAGTTGCTTGCTTACACTATGCCATTTTCCCCTCTTTGTTTCGGTTGAGAATAGTAGGAGCTTCATGTTATGGAGCTACACTGAGAAAGTCTGTCCATCCCATCACCCATGTTCAGATGCTACTGCCTGCAGTAACGAGGCCACCTCCAATTTACTTTGTCATTCTGATGAAGGGAAAAACCAGCCTGAGGAGGAAGTCTGTTACTGCCTCCGTGAAGTTATAGTTTGTGTTGGTTTAGAGACTCTGCATTACAGTATTTATCTAGATTACACGCAGATTTCTCTGGGAAGAAATCTTTCCTTCACTTGCTATGATCTATGAACTTCCTACAGTAAGGCTTCTTATTACTCTGTTACTAAGTACCGGAAAGCCTTAAGATTAAGTAAACTTTCTAGATACTTCTACTTGACTAAGTGCTTGGAAGGCTGGGGGAGAGGATGCGTCTCAATTACTAGGGGGGTAGGGGCATGAGAGGACCAAAATTCTCTCCAACATGCAGATTATGAGAGATAATGCAAACCTCCCAGCAGCGTCATGGTGTTTGGTGGGTGCTTGCTTTTCAGACAAGCATCTGAATAAGGAAGAGAATTTAGTTTTATGGCATCACATGTGTTATCTTTTAGCACAATACTAACCTGTGTATGCATCTACAGCAGGGTTAATGTTAAGAGGTGCTCTGAAACTTAGCGGCATTTCACAGGTCTGGGTACGTGGAAATGAAGGGGCTCGGGATTCTGCATACTGTTTGGTCTGAGCCACTTCCCTTAGACTTCCCTGTGAGATGACAGTAGGTGGTTTCAGCTGTAAATCTCATTAGTAGAGGGCAGTTGCCATATCATATTTTTCCAGGTGAGTTTTGTATATGTTGAAAGGTCAGAGCTGATTTACCTAATTTTATTGAAGTTACGGTGTCTTAAAGTAGGCCTAACTCACAAGTACTGGTTTAGAAGAAGAAACTCTTCCCTTGATAAAAGAACTGATTTCCAAATGATAACTGTTCTGTAAAATTTCTCACATAATCAGTATGTCCTATTGTTTATTTGAAGTTGTGCACCCTGTAATTAGCTAAACCATCCAAGCGTCATCTCTGTACTAGTAACAGAGTTAGCAGACAATAGCAGCATGAATAAAAGGCTTTTGGTACCCAAATGATGTCACTTTCTGGTTTCCATATGGTTCTCATTTCATAGTTATGTATTTTACTTGGACAGCAGGATTTCCTTAGCCTCGAGCCAATTGAATTTGTCTTAATCACCAGTGTAGACAGGTAGGTCAGTTTGCTGCTATTAGGGACCAGATGGCTGGGGTGTTCTAATTTACTTGACTTTTTGCCAGATGACTTTGAAACTGTACCTTGCTGTGCCTGAAGTGCAGTCTCCAGGGTAATCATGAGAAAACCAGGAGCCAGGATAGACCTTCCATATTAACTGAGAGGCAAAGTGGAGGGGCTCTGATTCAGCAATCTCTTTAGATCCATGTCTGGCTTGAAGGAAAAATGGTCTTGTTAACTGGAGTCACTGGTAGTATATGTGCATTGTTTGTTTGGTGTAAACTAGAAGCAGGGAGAGAATTCAGCTGCTTATTTCTTTGGACTTATTTTTTCAGCCTGTAATTGCATTGGCCTATTTCCCTACAGATAAGAAGAAAAACTGAAAGCTTCTTAAACCGATGTTAAACTCACTAATTGCAAGTGACGTATCAATCCCAATTATAATTCAAAACAAGGTGAAAGTTGAATGACGAAGAAATTGGAAATTTGCTTTGTTAAATGCTTCCAAGTGAGCCTTTGAAGGAAAAACTTTCACATTTAAAAACAAATGACAATTTGTTGTTGGTTGTTTCGGTATTGTACCTTATTATTAACTGCTTCTTTCCAGTCTTATTGGATGAGAAGGATTAGATTGTGAGGAGTTACCTGTAAACCTGTTCTCCTAGATTTTTCTAAAAGCACTTCAACGTTCCTTGCCTCTTCAATTTGCCAAAAGTTCTGTCTTTTACTGGGAGCTGTTGATGTCATCTGTTGATAATTTTTGAGTGACTTGTGAAATTTAGATGTGACCAAGAAATACCATGATGGATCCTGAAGCTGTATGATTTGCATCTGGCAAAGTTTTATGCTTTGCTGCTGTGCCAGAAAGTATGCAGTTCTGTTTTGCTAACATGTACCACATGGGTTATGGTAGCTGAAAGTTGGGGCACAATAAAACAACATTAACTCCAACAGCTGTATTTCTAAGAGCGAGCTGAGCAAAATAGCTTGAAATACCAAAAACTAGATCTGCCTGATCCTGTAAATAAAAACATGGGTTGCAATTACAATGTGGTGACTGACAACACTGAGGGTAAGCAGTTAAGTCCTCTCTGCTTCTCTTTTGCTGCCAGAGCTCTGTCCCAAAAGTGTTCCATGTAACTTGGCTCCAGTGATTGGTTTCATGAAGGGAAAACTGAACAATGTGAAGTACTTATTGACCCTTTGAGGCTTTAGAACACACTGAGACAAACTGTCTCTGAACTCGGTTTGAGATACTCGTATTGGACTTGTGTGGCAAGGTTTTTGTAGCCGAGGGCCTAAAGGGGTGAGAACCTTCCCCACTTCTGTGTCTGACAGAGCCAATGTCAGTCCAAGATGGACCCACCACTGGACAAGGCTGAGCCCATCAGTGATAACATATTTAAAAAGGGGGAAAAAGAACCCTGCACAGCAGCAGACAGAGGAGAGGAGTGAAAATGAGAGCAATCCAGCAGACACCAAGGCCAGTGAAGAAGGAAGGGGAGGAGCAGACCATGGTGAGGCAGGCTGTCCCCCTGCAGCCTCTGGAGGTTACTGGTGGAGCAGGTATCCACCTTCAGCCTCTGGAGGACCCCTTTGCGTTAAGCAAAACTGTATCTTATTCCGTGGGAGAAACCTGGGGTTATAGCCAGGGCTGTGTGTGTTCACTGGATGATGATGCAGGAATATTCTTAGGCTTTTTGCTAAAATGACAGATGTTTTAGATTGGCTTCTGGAACATTGCAAGAACTAATTCTTCTAAGGTCTTCTTTTTTAACTGGGGAAATCATATAAGCTGCAAGGAAAATTTCACTTCCTGCATTTGGCAAATGGTCAAATTGGTGTTGTGAGTGTAAGCATTCAGAAGAATACTTTTTTTAAAAAGAAAACAAAAAACCAAACAAAACCCAACCCCAAATAATAAGCTTTGGACTGTCCTCTTAAATATTTGTGTGTTTTATTCTATATGATACATGAAGTGTGTACTTTCAAACTCATAGAAGTTAAGAGAACTAAATATCACTGGGTGTTTGTGCTGTCTTAGTTTGAACAGACTCTTAGAGAATTAGTGAAACTCTTTCCCCTTTTCACTGCACAGCTGTTCTTTGCTATACCCAGCAGGCTAAGAAATGGGTAAAGGGACCTTGTGGGGTGCTCATGACTTGTCTTTCCTGTAGTAGAAACAGAGATGATAAAAAGCTGAAAAATTGTTTTAAGGAAAAAAAAAAAAACAAAACAACTCAGTCTGATCAGAAAAATTTCCTCTTGGTATTCTGTGGAGAAAATACTCCCCAGCAGGAAGCTTAAAACATACTGATCATAATCAATGATCTGCCATTCATGCACTCTTATCTGCCACTGATGAGACCTGCAAGTAAAGTTAAAACCCAAAAGCAGCCAGAAATCTCTTATCTCCTGGTTTTTCTAGCTGTCTTCCCAGAAGGCTGTCCCGTTGGCCATATATGCTCTCTGGCTTGTCCCATCTAGAAACAAGAAATTTCTAGACTCCTCAACCTCTGGTTCACTGTTAAGTAGCAGGGAAGTAGGTCACTCGTTATCTCCGTTCAACTGAGTTGCCTCCAGTCTCCCAAAGAGTATGGAAATAAATACGGGTGGGCAGAAGCTGTGACTATGAACCTCTCCTGGTAAGTTTTGCTTGCGAGCTGCCCTTCTTCTGTGCTCAGTGTTCAAGGGGTTGTGGTCTCTTTTCTGTCGTTCACTCATTTTGGAACAGTGAGTAATGGCCACCTCGGTATTACTTAAAAGCAGAAGCTTCTATTCCATGGAGACTGTTGCTTCCTAGTTAGAGAAAAATTACTTTAGGAGATAAGAATATCTGAAACCCATGTAGGAATTGAGTTTTTTTCCATCTGTATGCTGCTGGATAGAAATGAAATACACATTTCCCAGGTAATTGTTCTATTAGCATGAAGCTCGACAAACCTTCTGTCTGAAATAGCCAACGTGTAGATGTTAGGTCTTACAGCAAAAAAAAAAAAAAAATCTTAATTCCCTTGGCATTGGAGTATGGAGAAGGTAGAGCCGAGTGAATCTCTACTTGGTGTTACGCTGCCGTGTGCCTGAAAATTAGCTTAGCCCATGTAAAATTCAGTCTGAAGAAACCGGATCTTATTAAAACAAAGTAAGAAACAAAAAAATCCCCCTAACCACAGCTCAAAAAAAAAAAAAGCCACAAAACACTTTTGGGGTTGTGTATTTTTAGTCATGAATGTGGCTTCATGTTTTGAGACTTTGCCTGGTAGATGGTTTGTGGAGGACATTAGTTCTTTACATTCCCTCTCTATAACGTGGCTACAAATGTGAGGAGCAACTAATAGCTGTGTAAATATCCAATGCTTTCCTTTGAGCCCCGAGGTTTTCACGTTGAAACAGGTTCAGTGAGTATGTGCTGTATTGGTGCTTAAAATACAGCAAAAAGTCTCTACTTCTAGAAAGGTAGAGGACTTTTTTAGCTGAAGCCTTGTGGGAGCTGCCTCAAATCCTGTGCTCTGGAGTGCTGAGCATATTGGAGGAATGAGTATTTCTGCGTTGTGATGGACTTGGAGGAGAAATGATCTGCCTTTGGAGTTCAGGACAAAGACTCTGCCTGTTTCAGGAAAGTTTTGAGGTTAAAAGTCCCTGCAAAAAATGACGATGGGATTTGACTCATATCCTGTTTCTTACTTTCACTTGAAGACTCGGGATCCTAGCCAGGCATAGCAAAAATGTCCATATATACATGGTTGTATGTATATATAAAGTGCATATATAGTGTGTACACATCTATCTATAATTAGTTGATAGTGCTTCTCTGAGTAGTGAACTTAGATATATCTGCTTATGGAAGAGACTTGTGCTTTCCAGACTGAATGAAGAAATGCTTCTAATATGGTCTAATAAAACTACAAGTAACTTATATCAAGTATCAAATGTGTTGTGACTTGAGCAGAAATTGTTTCTTGGTTGCTCCTGACAGACTATTCAATATAAAAGAGCAATAATGGTTGTTAGAATGACCTTCAGATTGAAGCTGTCCCCCGCCACCAGCTTTACGTTCCTGCTTTCTGTAAAAACTAGATGTCCTCAGAAATATTTTTTTTAATAAACTGAACTATAAGCAGATTGATACAACTGCAAGTGAAATAAATCTTGAAGGCAACGGGATTTCAACCCAGTGGTTCCCTGAAAATTAAGTGAAAATGAAGAGTAATACTTTGTGACAGACTTCTGTCTGAATGATGTGTAATCCAAAGTTTATGCAAATTACTCCTTTTGCATGTCATCTTTATCATCCATGTGTGCATACAAACATGTGAAAAATGGAAAGAATGTGTTTTGTGAGTGCAATGGAAATAATTAGATGAAAACAAGCGTATTCTCTAGTGGGTCATGGAACCCTCTCCCAAGAAGCAGGCCGTGAGATAAATTTATAACTGTGCTTCTGGGTTATTGCCATGAAGGTTAGGACTCAAAGCAACGCCACGGTGCCCTGTGTGGGAGGGAGCATGGCTATTAGTGAGCCTGCATTGAGGACAAAGTGACACAAACCTGCCATAAAACTGAAAACCTTCCACCTCCTCTCTGCTCTTCCCTTTGTTACTTACAAATACTGATGGGACTGCTTGGGAGTATATTGCAAATAGGTTGCTGTAGACTAGGCCGTCTCTGTGTTTGAACCAAATAAAATAGCAGGGCCAATGTACTTCTGTAAAGCCCCTCTGAAAAGGGCCAGATGAGGGAATCATGGTTTCTGTCAGAGCAGCATAAATTTGCAAGGAAATGGTGCTTCTGGAAGGCTGTGGAGCATTAGAAGAGGCAAGTGCTGTGGATACTAGCACACTGCTGCTTCTGTCAAAAACCAGCAAATCTTTAAATAGGGTATTTTCAGGGCTATCTTGTCTAGCTTGAGCAGGCCTGGCAGCTCTTAACACAAACGAGTGTCTGGGTTAAAGACCTTCTGCTTTGTGATGCCTTTCTGAATAGCTTATTCAGCTGGAAAATACAGTGAACAAAGGAGCTGGAAATATTTTGTCAAGTTGGTGATCTCACAGTCCAGAGAGCCAGCTAGCAATTAGAAAGACTTCTATTGTATAACACAAGAGCTAGTGCATAGAAAACTCCAGATCTTACTCTATCTTTTTCTTTATTAGCTTCTGCGTAATGATTTTTGCCTAAAGGATGGTGCTAATGTGGATGAGGGGTGTATTCTCAGTAATTAACTACATTTTTCTAATAGACTGTGTTGAATAGCAGAATAGGGGTAATTTTTTTTTTTTCCAACTTTGAACTTGATTTCTGACCTTTTGGGGTCAGGAGGGAGGGAAGCCTACAGAGTCCACAGTGATTAAGTTTTTACAATCAAGCTCCTACATTAGCAGGAACCATATATGATTTCTAAAGCATTGGACTAACCATAGAATGTGGTGATCTCAAAAGCAGACACAGCACCAGCAGACCTAGTGAAGGGAATCATCGTTAGTACAAATAATGGGGTGTTTTTTTGGTTGATATTTTGCTACTTGTTTTCATCTAGGCTTTACAGTGAAATTTTGAATCTTAAGTGTGACTTCTTTCTCCTGCAGGTTGGAAAGGAGACTGTGCAGACAACAGAAGACCAGATCTTGAAAAGGGACATGCCACCAGCATTTATCAAGTAAACTCACTTTTTTCTAAATCTTCTATTGTATGTGCAGGAAACTTGTAATGATAGATCACTGTTATTTATTTCTGCTGTACGGATTAGAAAATACTCTTATGTTTGAATAGCTCTTTGGGGTCCTTGGGCTGACCTTTGTCAGGAATGACCTTTCTGCTGAGATGTTACATGTCTGTACATATATAGGGTATTTCTTCCTTTAAAAATAAATTCAGAGTAACAATAGTACTTACCTGTGTGCTGTTGTAGCTTTGCCTAACAGTGTCAGTGATAATGTGGTGTTCTCCATGTTTTCTAATTAAATTGGTTGTTGGAAAAATGTGAATTTGTCAGTGTAGGCAGCAGATGCATGATATAATTGTCTGGAAATATAAGATATTTGAAGAGCAGTGACTGACACTGAGTTCCATGGCTTGGTGTAAAGGACAACTGACTTTCTTCTTCTGTTGCTCTAGATCTTAAAAATCATGTATCACTCGTTGTGGAATTGTCAAGCTTTTTACTGCCAACTCAGAAACCTTCACTGAAGGTCCTTTCTTTGTCCTAAAACCTGCTGAATGTAGTGACCGCTCTATTAGTGTTGTCCAATGGATACAGGATGACTGAATATTTTACTGTATTCCCAAACACGGAACAGGCAGATAGTCAGAAAAAGAAAGCATGAGTACATGGAAAAGATGGGAACTTGCACTTCTCTTCCTGTGCAAGAAGTTGATGGGGGCATTGCTTTGAGCTAGTAGTGTATGTGCTGTTAAAATTCCTTGTATAGGTTTGGAGGTTAATATAATACTGAGAAGAATCCGCTGTGGGTTATCAACTAGACAAACTTGCAGGAAATCCCAAGAACTGAAAGTAGTTGGGGGATGGGAGAGCACCCAGAGGAAATCTGATAAATGCTTATCCTCTTCTTAACCTTCTTTAGGCATCTACTTGGAGCTAGTTTTGTAGACAGGATACTGAGCTTCAATGGGCCTTTGATACCATCCACTACAGCATTTGTTTTTGAGTGTTCCTGGTGTGTAATTTTGTTTGCATGAAGAGAGGTTTTTTGTTTGGTTGGTTGTTTTAGGGGAGAATTTCTGTATTGGAATGAGACCAAAACTTTTTTCTTGCTTCTTGATGAGTTGCCTACAAATACGTAACTTTGCTTGTGCTAACTTTCTAGGCTGTGTAGAGTTATCAGTTAATTTCCAGCTTCTTATTCACTTAGACAAGTAAGTGATTAAGGAAAAGAGATTTTCTTAATTGCTGTACTGCAACCAGTCCTTGATCAACACTTAGCAGATTGTGGAGACTTAAATATTTAAATTAGTGTAGAAATGCAATACAATCCCTGCTGAATAGTACCACTTTGTGCTGGGTGCAAGAACTTTTTCTTCAGCAGTTCATGACTGCTTGGATTGTGATAGTGACAAATGGGAAACAAAGCATTCTGTCACAGTAATGAAACCTACTTCACAGAGCACATCTAGAATAGTAGCTGCATACTAAAATGAGTTTGGAATGTTCGACAGCCTTTATGAATGGTAATCTATTGCATTTCTTGGTTTTTGTTAATCTGGAATTTATATTGGAGTGAATTTATCAACAGTTCCCTGTTAACGGCGTGGAGTGTGTTGTCACCGATATCTGTGTTGTAGGGGGCCAGTGACAGTCCCAGGTGAGCTGCTGAGGCAAGTCTTCCCCCTTCCTGCGTTAAAGGGCAGGATCTGGATGTGGGAAGTGAAACAGAAGAGGGTTGGGTTTTTTCCTTTCTTGGGAAGGAGGGGATTCTTGTTTCTAGAGTGTTAGTTGAGTGAGGAATTGGCATTTGTCTTTGAGGGAGTGCTCCAGCAGAGCCTGTACCAGCCCGTGGGTGATGGGGTAAGGAGCAGTGCTTGTGCACTAGCACTGCATTCCCTGTCTGTATTTTCTCCAATCAAAAGGACCACCAGTCGTGAGGGAACCACTCTTGGGAGGGTAAGGGAGAAGATCTGAAAAGACTTTCATTTAAAAGATTTGGATTTTGGCTTGCCTGAAACCGGCATTGAGGGTTCATAATGGAAATACAGGTAATGGTAATCTGTAAAGATTTTCAGTAGGAGTGTGTGCAGTGAAATAATTTGTCTGCTGAGGAGAAGCTCTTGTGCACCTCTTCGCTTGCAACTGACATAAACCACATTATAACTATTGACCTAGAGTTAAAAAATGCTGTGTTCTTTATCTTAATTGTCTTAATCGCCAGGGAATATGAGCAATGCATATAATTTACCTCGGATGTTTTGCAATGTGTTCATACTACTTGTTATACTTTTCTTGTAAAGATGGAAAAAGCTGTAATCTCTAGGCAAAGAATGGGGTAACGCCTGATTTGTTCACACTGAGAATAAAAACTTGCAAACTCATTTAACAATCAAGCAGTAACGCTATTCTATACTAACATTATTTTTTTTGTAGCCACACTGAAGTTGCATTGCTAGTAAAGGTATTAACAAATTAGTGTTAATGTAGAATATTTGCTTTTTAATTTACATTTCCAGAATCACAAATAATCTAAACTGTCGTGAGTAAATTCACTGCAACTTAAGTGATGAGAAGTTGAAACTAGCATTAGTCAAGCATCAAAGGCATTGCCTGGCACTTTTGGGCAGGCATCTCTGGGAAAAGCAGAGGTCAATCCTAAAACCCAAGAACTTAAACGGTAGGTTAGCAGAAGCTAATTTTTCCCCCTCACGTTTCATGAAGAAGACTTGAACAGGAGTGAAGCTGATTGATTACCAAAAGTAGTATGGTTGGAAATATCCTGACCTGTGTCTTCTCCACAAATTAATTGGTTAGTGTTAACACGGATTTATTGTAATCATGCTTCAAAAATAAATATACTTTTTTTTATAAAGCTGGGAGTTTTTTTAGGTTGTGATATAATATAGGGGTTAGAACACTGAACAAAGCCAATTAAAAACTTTTGAGTGTGTTTGATTCTTGTGATGGAACAAGTGGTTCATGGCAGTGAATATTTTTAGGTTTTTTTGTTGTTTTGTGGTTGTTTTTTTTTTTTAATTAATGGAATTACTTTTTTCCCCAAATTCTAATTTTTTTGTTTCCTAGCACGTATGTTTTTATGGGGATGGAGGGTTTTTAAACACCACTCTGCTTTTTTGTACATAGTACACACTCCTGAAGTCTTTCAAATGCATTGGAAAGCTTATACAAAATAGACATTGTACAAGTAAAATGCAAGTTTACCTTTTGGAGCTTTGACTCTAAAGAAAACTTCAAATCTTTAGAAACTTTATTTTTGTTAATTATGGTAATTATGGGTAATACACATTCATGTTAATTCCTTTCGTTACAAATGGAAAAGCCAGCCTTGAGATAGTCATTAGTATTAAACACATGCCCATGAAATTGAACTGTAGGAAATGAAGTATTTCTGAGCCCATAGCTCTGAGCCAGCTGAATAGGTGATTTGTTTAATCCTTTTCTTGGCAGAGTTGAAAAGAATAAATTTGAGAAGCGAGCACGGAAATCTAATTTAGTGAAGTCAGTTGACTTTGATAATACAACTGAGTACATTGCATAGTAATGAGCAGACCGTTCCCGCTTTCTGTCTTGAAATCCTCCTGTATTTTCTTACCCAGTTATGAATTACCACCATCTGATGTGCTGAGCAGATGTCTGACTAAGGAGCAGGTTAGGATAAGGTCAGCTGCCCCAATTCGATCTGCTCTAGGGAGCCATTACCTGAAAACCTTACTTGCTGAAAAAAAAAATATGTTTTCCTGTAATGAGTGCTTTATTTCCAGTATATTTACATTATATGTAACCATTAAGGATGTAGGGGAGAAAATGTCCTGTGTAACTTTCCAATAGTACTTAACTGAAAGCATGATAAAAGGGGGTGTCCAGGCGGTCGGTAGAAAATATACGGACTTGTATGACAAGCACGAGAAAGTGGTGATAAAAGATAGTGTTGCTGTAATAAAAGGTTTGGAACCTCATGGAACTTGATTGAGCACATGGCACACACACAGAGCCTGTGTATTAGACTACACTGACATTTCTGGTGAAGAAACAGGAGAGGATGGAGGAAAGTCACAATCGACGTAGTCAATAACTACAGTTGTGAACAGCAGAGCTAACATGGAAGTGAAGTCTGAATTCTGTATTTCTCAAAGCTGTCATGAAATAATTACACCAAGAGAACAGAACCATAAACTGTTTGGTGTTCCAGTTCGTGGTATTTTAAAATCCTTGTGTTAAATGGCCCGATGGAACCTAATTTCAGAGCTCATTTGTTTGTGTGTAACTTCTGTGTTACTGTAATTACATACTGCAGTATCTTGCAAAACTTCCTTTCTTTTTATTTAAGTACAGAGTTGCAAGTTGTGTTTGAAATACATACCTTATCACTAAATCTCGTGACTACTTAAAATGTTATTTCTGTCATGAGTGTTAACAGACTGAAGAGCTGGGCAACAGCTTCAACGAGCAAGGCTATCAGGGAATCTTAATTTTCTTAATACTATCTTCTTTTAATGTGTAGCTATCATTTAATATTTATTAATAGCAATGGCTTCTTGAATGGCAATGCAAATAGAAGGCTGATAAAGGTTAGCCTGGTTTGAAGTCCCAGCAGAATCATTGTTTTGGCCCCTGCCCTTGTCATTAAGGATAGGACACGTTTTGCCTTGTTGGGACCTCTCGTTAATGACAGTGTATTGACTGCTGCATCATGGGATACTGCAGACATTCCCCACGTTGGAACATTGCATGACTTCTGAAGAACTGTGTCATAGAGTTACTGGTTGCTTTCGTGTTAAAGTAAATATTCTTGCTTTTTAAATGGCAGGCAGAAACTAATCGAGTTTTTATCTGGTGACTTTTTACAGGGTGGAGAATGCCTGCACCAAGCTTGTTCGGGCAGCCCAGATGCTGCAAGCGGATCCTTACTCAGTACCAGCTCGTGACTACCTAATTGATGGATCCAGAGGCATCCTTTCTGGAACCTCAGACCTACTTCTGACATTCGATGAAGCGGAGGTAGGAATCCCAACATGACTGGCCATAGGTATCTGTGCAATAGTATTATTAACTCAAAATGCATCTAGCTGAATAGCTAATCTGAGCTATTGAGTAGGCAAACGTGGTTTTGATTGTTCTGGCTTGACTGGCAGCATGTTTTGCTTTCCTTTCTGTCAGAAGGAGCTTAGGCTCGTTGCTCCGTTTTGTTAAAAGCATCTTTGTATGACATAATGTTTAGGCGTTGCCTGTGATTATTCCTCAGAAAAGGTCAGATCCCATCAGCCCTGTCTTACACCTTGCTTTTCAGTATTCCCTTCATCATTCCCATTACTGATGCTTATGTTCTCCCTGTCCCTTTACTGAAGAGCCTTAGGCCACTGTCTGACTTGTCCAACTTATTAGCTGTGGCAATTTAATTGGCCCTGGGGCAAGGGGGCTAGTAACTATTTAGACTGGCTGGCTGGTTGGCCGGAAGATGTGTGCTAATAAATATAACAGTTACTACATTTTGGCTGCTGCACAAGCCAAAAAGTGGCCCAGGGGTGCTGTTTGT
Organism: Nycticryphes semicollaris; assembly: GCA_013400055.1. NCBI lineage: Eukaryota > Metazoa > Chordata > Aves > Charadriiformes > Rostratulidae > Nycticryphes > Nycticryphes semicollaris. The sequence continues at coordinate 104,521 of VXBJ01007472.1, read as the reverse complement.
CCATCCTCAGATGCAAAAAAGCCAGATTTGCAAGGAAACTTAAAAAGGAGGTTTTGAGTGTCCTATTATCTGAGTGTTTCTTTGTTACAAATTTTAGTGTTGTGATCCTCTTTCTGGGAATGGCTTCTAAAGAGCAAGTACCGTGCTACTATGAGGAAATGAAGCTCACACTGTTAGAAATGCTGAGGTTAATTCTAAATTTTACCCTTGCGACAATCTGCTAATCTATGAAATTGTGTCATTCTACCTGCTGTCCTGTCTAACATGGCATCCTTGTTTCATTTAATCAGCTCGTGGTCCTGTTAGCACATTCCTCTCAAATGAGGAGAATGCTGTGGGATTTCCCTGTGGTACTTGTGATTACACGTTGTTTAAGTGGTTTTTAATAGATACTACACAGTGCTATAGGACAGAATCGCAAGGAAGTTAACAGCTTTTAATGTCCCTGCTTCCAGCGCTCAGGAAACAAGTTGACTTTCTGGTTAATGTTTCTCTGAACTAGTTTCTGACAACTGCATGTTAACCAAAAGAGAGATATTACTTCTCACAAATACAAAACTTGTCATGTCTATATTTTACTGTCTCTCGAGATAAACTCCCATTAAGACAAAACTGAAATGACTTTCAGAGGAAACTAAGATCTGTTCTGGGGACTGAACGCTGAATGCAGTTGATGGGAACTAAATGTCAATTAACTCATTCTTCAGTGAGAATTATATGAGGTGTTGTCAGAAATCATGTGGTTCAGGAGGTTAGAAAATTAACTGGCAGAGAACTCCACTTCGGAATCAAGTATGAACTGAAATAGTTAAGCTGAGGCAGATGGCCAGAGGTAAATAAAGTACAGTATTTGCAGATTTTTCTGGAAAGCTTAAGATGTTGGATCTACCTTTCCCACTGGAATGCTGGATAATGTTTTATCCATATGGGGAGCTGTGTGGTGAATAATATTTCCTCTGAAAGCTGGAGACTGCTTTCTGTATAGTTTTGCTTTGTGATTTAAGTTAAATATTTATGTTATTGATGAAATAGCAATGAAAAACTTGAAGCATGCCAGCAAACTTAAATGCACTTCCTCATAACCTATTTTCTCAATGCTATTATTCATTTATCATACAAATTGAAAACACTGGAAGTAGGATTTTGCATTTCTGAGCAGTGGAATGCTGATTAAATATTGCCTTTGTCAATACAGCACTCTGGAGTAATGGTGTGGTGGGTAATTAATCAGTATCCCAAACCTTTGTGATTGCCTGTATGTCATGTTAGCAAATGCTAAACCTATTCTGTCCGGATAATAGGCTTGCATTTTCTAATTCCACTGTCACTTAGCTTCATCTAATAAATGATGGAATGTCCCTTTTTTAGGTCCGTAAAATCATCCGTGTCTGCAAAGGAATATTGGAATATCTGACTGTGGCGGAAGTAGTAGAGACTATGGAGGATTTGGTGACATACACAAAGAATCTAGGGCCAGGTTTGAATTGCTACAGCCTATCATAAATATCCTAAGTATAGTCTTTTCCACTACTTTTTTCCCCCTGCCCCCAGCACCTTCCTCACCCACGTTTTCGAAGCAGTTGCTTCAAAAAGTGTCTGTTGAAAAAAAGTATTAAACCAGAGGGTGAATGATGACTTTTTTCTGATTCATGTTGTGTCTTAATTCAGAAGAGTCAAGATGTTGGTAAATGATACATACTACACAGATGATATGTGCTGTGCTTTTCCTACACTATATGAAGTCAGAGTATATTATATTAGTGAGAGTAAAACCAACAGATTGAAAAAGCTGTGCAATTAAGCATTCGCAGCTGCAAGGTCCACTAAGCGAATAAGACAGTTAATTCTGTCCACGCTTCTCCAGCGCTAAAATATTTCTAGCAGAACCAAAGTATAAGTAGATACAATTCTCGAACTCTGATAGAACAAACTCTGTTAAACAAACAACCAAAATCCTGATGTTTCCTTTTTCTGTCATTCACAATTAAGGCTTTGATCAAGTCTTAATAGAAAAGGGAAAAAAAACCTAAAACCACCCTGCAAATTAGGTTCTGGAGTTTGAGGTGACTTCATGTCCTAAAGTAGTCATTTCAGGCATTTTCCTATTTTATCGCTGGGATTTTAAATCAAGAATTTTGAGGATTCCATTCTGCTTTGCACAGTGTCCGGGTTTTGAATCAGTGACTTCTCTGAAGCATCTGGAATTTGTTTTAAATAACAGCTGCAAACACAAAAATTCAGTTTTAAACTTCAATATAGTTGTCATGAGTCATTACACTTGGTTCTTGTTTAGAAAGCTCAAATACTGCAAATAATACCTAATGTTACATTGCTTTCTGTCTGACTGTTCAATTGTTTTAATCTCTAGGAATGACAAAGATGGCCAAAATGATTGATGAGAGACAACAGGAATTAACTCATCAGGAACACAGGGTTATGCTGGTAAACTCCATGAATACTGTGAAGGAGCTATTACCAGTACTTATTTCAGGTATTTTTGGTTTTGATTTTTAACATCACTCTGAATTGTTGTCTGTTTGAGCTGGAGTTCCAATGTCTTGTCTTTATGAAAAGTAACAGCCTTGACCTTGCCTCTGTAGTGGTTCCAAATAACCGGAACCAAATACCTGGTTCCAAATAATATCAAAACTACAATCTCTTTGAGATAAAACAGTCCATGCAAAACGAAAGGCACTGCCTCTCTATTAATGCAGTAGGTGGTCATCTTGAGCATCGATCGATCGTATCTTCCAGTTGCCTTTTTCTAATCTATGGTATTTTCACAGCTATGAAGATTTTCGTAACCACAAAAAATTCTAAAAGCCAAGGGATAGAAGAAGCGTTGAAAAATCGCAATTTCACAGTAGAGAAAATGAGTGCTGAGATAAACGAAATAATCCGTGTTTTACAACTCACTTCCTGGGATGAAGATGCCTGGGCAAGCAAGGTATATTTCACCCCTACATTTGGGTATAGAAGTCTAATTTTAATCTACCGTGTCCTACACGTTATAAAAGTTTTTGGGGTTTGAGACTGTTGAACTATGTATTTATGCAGCAGTTCTGTAATGCTTTGTAATCACATTGTATAATCTCTTCAGGGTCAAAGAACATCTTCAGAAACGATTGTATTAAAGTATGTTGGAAAATTAGATTTCTCTCAATAAGCTAAGTCAAAAGAGTGTGGCATTTGGAGGTGGCGCAGTGGCTACATAGTCCTATTTGGCAGAGGAAAGTTAGATAAAAAGCTATTGTTTTAGACATCAAACTGGCCATGTAGCTAAGCATTCATCAGTGAGATTACCTGAGATGGTTTTTTCCTTGATGCTACTAGAAAAGATAGGTTGCTGTCATATCCCGTGTGCAAAAGGCTTGAAGATGAGAGGTTTTGGTCAATTTGGGGGAATCCCTCCTTGAGCGCTTCCTCCTTTTCTCCCCTGCACCATTTTTAGTCTGGACATGGGAGTAAATTTCAAGTTTTTGCCTTGCCTCAAAGAAATACACATTGGATTGAGCAGCTTTTCTGGATAAATACGATGTCCATGAAGCTGCTGTACAGAAGGCATTGCTTCCCTACAGCTCGGTGTTAAGCTGTGCAAGTCCCTGCAGCCACTCACCTGGAGTTAAGTGATGCTCTTAAGTGGCAGCTGCAGAAGAAACTGAAATATCTAGCAGATCATAAAGCAGGTCTGACAGACCCAATAGTAAAAGTGTTATTGTGGGCTTACAAGTAAGTGTAACTGCATTACTGAAATTCCTGCTGTGGTTTTTTGAGTACATGGAAGTAAGTTGACGAAGGGATTTTTTTTCTTTTTTTTTAAGGGTTAGTGCTATGAGCAACAAGTAACTGTAAATATATTTAAAGAAAATATTGAGACCTGAAGCCAGACTTATTAACAAATGAAATCTTGCAGAGGCTCTAACATTGATGTAACCTAGGCATTAAAATCACTTTGGCCTATATTGTTTGGCACTTGACCCTTAGTTTGCCTTTTGAGTTATTTTGTCACTATCACTTCCTTATTATGACTACTTTATGCATCTTTGTTTTTGTTCTCCTGTTTCTTACCCTTTTCTCACCTTTAGAAGGTAAGCTTTCTTCCACACCCTCCACCTCTACCTTGTACTAAAACCAAAAAAAAAACCCAAACCAAAAGCATGTATGTGGGATTTTGTGCTGTGTGCAGACTGTGTGCTGTGCAACTTCTTATTTGTGTGCCAGCTGTGACACCACACTCATGTCTATACACACAGAACACTTAAAAGGATCTTACTAGCTCTGTCCAGCTACGTGTGGAATTGGCTGTCACCAAGAGAATGGGAATTGCGAGCTCAACCGCATTAAGACTGTCTTTCTGAGTCTGATTACTGAGCCCAAGCTCTTAGAGCACATTCTTGCTGAATGCTTGTGTGTTAATTTATGTTACCAGTCTCTGTAGCTGCACATAAAGGGCCCAGTCACGCAGAAACAAGCTTTCTGCATGCCCAGGGAGCTTTCTTAAATCGGTCATTTTGTCCATTCCATAGTACTTCACCAGCAGCCTTCCTTCAGCTCAAATGAGTTGTGCTCTTCGGGTCTTGGCCTAACACTTCAATTCCATACATGCATTTATTTCATTTCTGTTTTATATTTGGATGTAAGCGTTCCTGTGCTTTACAAAATACAAATGCAGGGTTTTTTCTACTCAATGAATTTGGAAATTTTTGTGGTAGAAAAAATGACTCTTGCAAAAAACATTGGCAATTTAGCCTTAGGAAACTATTACTTCTCTTCCTTGGGAGGCAGATTAATAAAGAATTTTATTGAGAAAATAGTTGCTGTATTAGCAGTATTTCCAAAGGGAAACTATTGCTCATTACGCATGATGCATAAATACGTTGTGTGGGCTAGTATCATCAAAATACCATTCTGTTCCAAGCTGAAATCTTTTAAATTGTATTTTATCTTTTGAGCGAAGGTACACAGAATGTTTGGAACAGTAGCACTGGGCCAGTCACGACAAAGAGTCCGAGTTGAAAAATGCAGAAGCAGGAGTTAGTTTGCTAATGGCCACATATCACAAACCTCCTGTGTTTGTATATATATGTATATCCATTAATGATTGACTTATTATTTTTCTGGAAGGGAGAGGGAGGAGCTCTTTATTTCTATATGAGATTACTGTTGCGTGCATTTCGTCCCTGATGGTCAAGGGGAAGGCATTTTCCCCTTTTCCCCGTGCTTTTCTGCAGCACTAAGGTGCGTTTAGGGATGCACAGGCTTGAATTTTGACCTGTGTAGTACATGCTACTGCTGATTTTGCAGTTTATTCTACATTTATTATTATTATTTCTTGAATTGTGTATAGGTTGAAGCACCATGAAATCTACCTAGAGATAGTGGGGAGTGAACAAATGCACGGAGCCAGAGCTGTAGGCTTTTTTGTAAACTATTTTGTTGGTCTTTCTGGATTTTGAAATGCACGTTCCTGTCACTGGGTTGCAAATAAGCTCTGCTTGCACAACCACTGGATTTTTTTAAAACAGTAGGCAGATTTAGACTTGAAATCCGGAGCAAATACTGATCTCTGACAAAACCTTGAAAACAATCTGTATTTATTTCTTCCACTCAGAGCTTTATACCATTTTTTTCCTTGGACTTTACATTTTAACCTAGGAGTTTAGCTTTCTCTTGTATAGTCCTAGTGTTTATTTTGGAATAAACTTGATGTGATACTCGTTTCAAACATCTTGAGTTGCCACAGAAATGGAGGGAGTTAAAAGTTGTAGGAAGCTGAAGAAGTATCTTGCAGGGTTGAACCCCGGGTGGTGATTAAGCTGTTGACTCTGCCAGAAAACTGGCTTTGCCTGTTTCCTTCAGCATTCCCTTCTTTGGTAATGAAATGCAGATATTGCCAGACCACACCACTTGATTGACTCCGAGGTTGTGTGTGTTACACTCGGCAAGGGCTTCTGTAGGACTGATGCTGCTCCTTTTCAAAGCAGTGCCAGCACCACCTGCTCCATGAATAATCCACGAATAATCACTACCAACGTGTGTTGGTAGTGGCAGAAGCGATGCATAAAGGTATCTGGAATTAAGTGCTCATTTGCTTTACAAACTGATTCGTAAAAAGCCGACTTGCTCTTTTCCCTTTGGACAGCGTTGCCTTAATTGTTTAACGTGATTAACTCAAGTTGTTTCCCTCTTCTGAAAAGGTAATAGTGCTGCCTCTGTTCATGAAATTCCTTTTGCCAACAGTGGAACTGTGGGGAGAGCAGGGAAAGAATCCTTTTCTGCACAAAACTTTTTTGCAGGATATAGCTGTAGGATTATTTTATTTTTTTCCCTTTTCTTGCTTGCAACTAATATTCTGCTGGCAAGTCCCAAGGAGTAAACGTTTTAAACATATTTAGCTGTTCAGAATGGAACAAGGCATTTAAACAGCTCCAGAAATCAGGAATATGAAGACACTTTCAAGCAGTAAGACCTTGAGCAAGTGGTTTTTTGTTTAAATGTGAATATTTCTACTTTGTGGGTAAGTCCAGACATTTCAGGATTGCTACACCTTTGTCACTTGCCAAGTATCTGACACCAGACACAACTGTGGCAGAAATGAGAGTGCAGTACTAACAAACCTAGTTCAGGACACTTTAATTTCCTGTTTAAAAATTGCTCATCTCATTGCAATGAGAACTCCTTAGCAGGCTAAAGCCCAGAGGCTTTTCCTTGCTGTGGCAGTTTGAGCTCTGACGGTGGGAAATAAGTGTTTTAAGAGCAGTTGTCCTGGAACACTTCAACTGCTACACTAGGATTTCACTGGATATTTTATTTTTCATAGGAGAAGGGAGAGTGTTTTTCAAGCATAATTGCAGAGCTGCACAGGACAGTGAGATGTACACTGCAGAGCAGTCTGGTTCTGGAATAGGACAGACAGGCCCTGCCATTGCTTGGGTAGTGCTGGCAATGACAAAATCAGGAGTGTAAAAAGCTAAAATCCCCTTGATTTTTCTCCCCTGATGTAAGACTTTAGATTTGAAGCTTCTGGATAGTTTTGCTGAAGCTGCAACTCTGGAGGCAGCTGAGACAACACAAAAAGCCTGTGTTGGTGAAAAGGGAGGGGCAAAGACAGTTTTCCCCACGCTCCAGTTTCCTCAGCCATCCCACACCTATCATCTCATCAACAGGCTAAGCAACATCTGGTGCCTTATTCAAAATTCAGTTCGTTCTTTGTCTGATGTTATTTATGGGTAGGCAGGCCTGTAGCAGGCCATTCATGCCAAAGTACCTTCAGCCCATGTATAAAACAACCAACAAGCGTAACACCTACCTTCACAGCTACTAAGGTTTTTATATATGTTTGAATACTTTGGGGATTATTTGTCTCCTGTCATATATTAAATGCACAATTCTCAAGCTGTAGACAAGATGACTTTTAGAGCAATGTGCCCCCCCTCCACCCATAGCTGCACGTCCTAATCCTACCCTTTTGAAGCTTTTTCTAGCAAGTCTTTGACGTTTTGTCAGGAAGTGTAGTGACAGGACAAGGGGTAATGGCTTTAAATTGGAAGAAGGGAGATTTAGATTAAATACCAAAAAGAAATTCTTTGCTGTGAGGATGGTGAGACACTGGAAGAGGTTGCCCAGAGAAGCTGTGGCTGCCCCATCCCTGGAGGGGTTCAAGGCCAGGCTGGATGGGGCTTTGAGCAACCTGGTCTGGTGGGAGGTGTCCCTGCCCAGGGCAGGGGGTTGGAACTTGATGACATTTAAGGTCCCTTCCAACTCTAACCATTCTATGATTCTATGATTCTGAGTCCTGACCAAAGCTCTGAGATACAGATTCTAGATTTGAGAACCAACCATCCAGGTGAAAATGATTTTGCTTTTGGTGGCCTCTCTCTCAGGCTGTGGCTCTTGAGCCCTTAAAAATACCCAGCAGAGGTGTTGTATGACCTTTTAGGAAGCTGGGTGCTGAATTATATTATGACCAGCTGATGGACCAACATGCCTGAATAAAACTGGCTTAAATGCCAAAAGGTTTATAGTGATGTATGTTGGAGACTAAACACACAGAACAAACAACTCCACAAAAATGTGGCAGTTCTTCAGTGTTGACAGGGTATCACGTGCTGTACCCCCTACTGATCTTTGATGCTAACAGGCTCCTCTTTGTAAAAGCTGGATGTGGACAGTCCAGTACAGTTAAAAGCGTGAGAGCCAGGCTTCTTTTCATCATCTGTACACTAATCACGGGACGTTAGATGCATTTCAAATGACTTCCCTGATGTGTGTGGTAAAAAGCTCTGTTGGCTTTTCCCCAACTTTCTACTTTAGGTACTTGTTGCTCTTTTCACTGTCTTTTTGCATAAGACAGAAAACTTCTGGCCTCTAGTGGAGAGATGGCACATGAACAATTGACAGAGCATGCAGAGGAATGAGGGCTGGATGGCTTTGTCTCCTCTAGCCAAAGAGGTGTTGGATAATAGCAGCATAATTGTCCAAGAAGCAGCTTCTCTGATGCTTCTGGCAGGGAAGTTCTGAGTTTTAAAACAACCACCTTGTGAATACATTTCTCTGAAGACATTAAACTCCATATTTGAGAATTCCAGGCATTAGCTGGCAGTCTGTTTTTCTGCGCATAGCAGCTGTTTGACTTTAAGCAGCAGAGCAGGTGAAAAATGCAGATGTGCAACCTACTACACAAAATTTAGAAGTAAAACTCACTGGCCAATTTCCATTTTTGAAAAGTTTACTTTAATCTCATTGCTACGACTTTTCCATGTGCCCTGATGTATGTGAAGGGAAAAAAAAAATGGAACTAACTCCAGGATGTGTGCTTCTTAGACCTCTGACTTTAGAAATTAAACCACTAGTAAATAAAGGAATAGAAAAATCACTAAAATTGCATGCCTATTTTCTGCATTTTGAGTGAAATGAAAATGTCTGTCTTAATTGGAAAGAGATGATTATGACCTGCTAGTTTGAAAATGGGTTTTGAGCTGCTTATATCGGTGTGTTTCTGTAAGTAGACTGTCCTTTATAGAACTTCTGTCTGCTTTGGCTGTGCTTACTATTGGTGCTTGGGTTTTTTGAGAATAATTTTGGTGTTTTCTCTTTTGTAAAGGACACTGAAGCCATGAAAAGAGCGTTAGCCTTAATAGATTCAAAGATGAACCAGGCAAAAGGTTGGCTGAGAGATCCAAATGCACCTCCAGGTAATATTAAAAAAAAAAACAAACACATAAACCAGCACAAAGTATTTGTTTTTTTTTAAAGGTCTGAATAATTCTGTTGTGTAAGACAATTGCTTTTAAGCATTAATAACCCATATGGAGTGGATCATTCAGAAGGAGCCTTCATTTATTCCTTTCTTTGGATACTGGAATGGAACAAGTTGTGTCTAGTGATCTAGAAAGATTTGGTTTTTTTCACTTGTCTAAATAACAAACTCTATAAACACATGTGTTTGTTCTTTGGTTTCCACTAGGAAAAACAACCCCCCATAAACTGCATTTAGCGGTTAAAAAGCTGCAGTGGTTGCTAATACTTAAAAGCCTTCCTTTTGTGTTTTTCAATTTTGTTTAACTTGAGATTTGCCTAACAGCAATCTTTAAGCATTTTTCTTTTGGTTTTGACATAAATTTTTTAACACGAAAATCTGCCATAAATACTGTAACTACAATCACCTCTGCTTCCTTAAAAGTTTGGCATCTGTGTGCATCATTAAAACAAAATTAAGTCGGGTGGAAGCCTGGTCCATTTAGGCTTTGCAAAACCTTATCTGAAAGACTTGCTCTGAAAATGAAGCCAAAATAATACAGTTGTAGAAGTTGGAAGTGAATCTTTGCTATCTGTGGAGCTACTGCTGATACTACTTCTGACCTCATTCCCCTTCCCACCATCAATTCCAGCAACCTCAAACTGGTTTGGTTTTTTTATCCCAAGCTGCCTGTCATTGACACTGACAACTAAGGAAATAAACTATTAAAAATAGCTGAGGACAAATGCAAATATAATTGTAGAACTTACTGCAAATCAAATTTTACTGAGTGTATTACTTCGATTTAACCTAATATGTTCCTTATCTGAGTGTTCCTTATGGTAGGATTTTTTTTGAGCCAATTTTGTTATTATAATTTCATGGAGGAAACATACTTGCAGGAGGATGGGATCAGGGTAGGTTGTAAGTAAAAAATAATGTTGCTCTTACATCTTCTTTAGTCAAAATCAAGTCAGATTTGCAGCTGGGAGAAGCAAAGGCTACATGAATCTTGCCCTGTTGCCCTATCCCTTTCTTAGCCTGAATTACAGATTGTAGAAATGAAATATTTATACAAATTAAGCTATGATAACAGAGTGATTAGATGACATATGTGGCATGTGATGCATATTGTTTCAGAAATACAGTCCTGTTGTAATTATCACTTTGGTGTATAACTCGTGGTTTATGAGAAATGTATTTTTGTGCCTGACCTTAATGCAGTTGATGTGGTGGGACGTGATGGGACTTAGCAGTTTTACTCACACATGTCTTGTTTGTTTTACTGACTGACTCTGCACCTCAGGGGATGCCGGTGAGCAAGCAATAAGGCAGATCCTGGATGAAGCTGGAAAAGCAGGTGAACTGTGCGCGGGCAAAGAACGCAGAGAGATTCTGGGAACGTGCAAGACGCTGGGCCAGATGACTGATCAGCTGGCTGACCTCAGAGCTAGGTAAATCGTACTCTTCACGGGCAGTTTTCCACTACTTGTAAAACAATTTTTCTGAACTTTTGGTTGTGTCACTTCCTCACCTGTAGGAGAGCAGGCCAGCTGCTGTGGTTTTGCCTTTTTTCACTTCAATCTCTTCTGATAAGAATAATATGGTTTATTATGTGAAATTTCATTATATAGCACAATGAACAAAATTGCTCAAGTAGAAAATGTGGAGTTTCTTTAATATCAAACATAACCTTCCTCCAAATTTAGCAGAAATGAAATTTTAAACTGTTAACTCCATCCTCCCAAGAGGATGTACCCCAATGATGGTAAAAACACATGAGTACTCTGCATTTAGGTGTTTAGTGGGATGTTAGACTACAAGCAGTCACTGATAAATTCTACTGAAGTTCACGGGCATTTCTTGCATAGAGTTTTATTTAACCAAAGCCCTTTATCAGTTTTCTGCCACCTCAGTAGAAATTGGTTATTCTTTCACAAGGGTGTTTGGAATTTAGAGGGGCTTGGTTTTAGCCAGCAGGGAAGTGAGCAAATGCAAATTGTTTGGAGAACTGTGGTTTGAGTTACCGGAATAAATAATAAATTCTTGCCATCACTTTCAATCCACAGACACTGCCAGGCTCCGAACTGTTACAATGATACATACACCAGCTTGGAATATTTCTATGACTTATTTCCATGAAGAGCTGTTAGTTTGCTATATAAAGGCTAAAAAGCCCAAAATTCAGAAGTACTGGTTGTGTTGTCATGGAAGAAGAGATGTAGAGTAGCTATCATAGCAGTAGTGCATGAGAAGCTGGTTTTAGTTTGTTCGTGTGGATTTCCTGCTGACTGACCTGAGAGAATGTGAGAACTGCTTTTTACCAGTTTTTGCCCAGAACGTTAGAAATTAGGCTAAACTCTTACTCTTTGTGTAACAAAGCAGTGGCCGGTGTCAGCTTCGTGTTGGTTGAAAGTTTTGGAGTTGGAGAAAGAGACAGGCCTAAGAGTTACAAACAAATGAGTTGATTTATCTGCTGGCTTAAGGTGTAAATAACTTCAACTCGGCCTGTGAGAAATATAAAGAAGGTATAAAGAAGCACATCTTGAGACTCTGGCCTGACAGTGTAAACACACCTTGGTGAACCAGTAGGATGCTTGTCATCCTTACACTTACTGTGGGCTTTTTAAAGGTAGTAATTTGATAAAGTTAACGTGCTCAAAAATGGATCCAACAGGTTATTTTGGAGTGGAGTATGAGACTCCACTCCACTACACAAAACTGCTGTTCTCNTGTAAAGTAGGGCTGATGGTTGGACTCGATGATCTCGAGGGTCTCTTCCAACCTGAATGATTCTATGATACCTATTTGAGTAATCTATTTATCTGACTTTGAACTCCTAAGTGTTTGAACAAACAGCAATAGTGCTGCAAATAGTTTCCTACAGTCCTGTAAATATGCATTGCTAGCATCCTTTTCACCATTATGAGAAGTTTTACCAATAGCTCATAACCTTTAATCTGCTTGGTTACCACGATTTAGGCAACAAAGACCTCTTATTTGCACTTACAGACTTGCTGTCCCCACCTAGGTCCAGTGAGACGCAGCTCCTGCAGGTTCTGGCTGACTTGGAGCAATCTACAAATGAGGACATAACAGGCCTCGTCCTGGGTATTTCAGTGGGACTGTATCCTCAAACACCCTTTCTCTGTGACACTTAAAAAATTGTTTATTCTTCAGAGGATGAGAAGTGTCGAATTCTGGAAAGGGGAAAACATGCTCTTAGTTTTAAGCTCTCCCTCTTGTGCTGTTCCTGCTTGAGTTCGTTTTAGTTTCCCAGGAAAAAAAAAATACGTATCCAATTAAATACTGTATCTCTTGCAATGGGTTGGAAATGCTCATAAACGGCTTTTGTGGTCTTTTTGTTAGAAAAGAGCTTTGTTCAGTCCTGAGCTGAACCTGTGCTGCTGTTTTTGTCTTGGGCAGAGGGCAGGGCGCGACGCCCATGGCCATGCAGAAGGCGCAGCAGGTGTCGCAGGGTCTGGATTTGCTCACGGCCAAAGTGGAGAACGCGGCCCGCAAATTGGAGGCCATGACCAACTCCAAGCAGGCAATTGCCAAGAAGATCGATGCTGCTCAGGTACCACGAATGGTTTTCATAAATACTCGAGAAGATGACTGCGTCGCTGTTGTTAGAGCAGTTACACCGAACCCGTGGAGTTGTTGGCCAGCTCTACTTCTTAGGAAGAACGCGTAGGGGATACTTGCTTTTAAGCAGAAAAATCTTAAATTAGGTCATTTACAGGGAGCTGTGAGTTTTGCTACAGGTTATGACTTTCTAAAATTTCTTAGCATTGCTAAGAGGTTCAAGGTTGTCAAATGAAAATGAGGAAACACTCCAAACCGACCCTATTAAAGAAAAGAGCAGAGGAGTTTCAAACCACACAGATTTACCTGTGGGTAAAAACCAGAGCCCTTTCCTTGTGCTCTGCTTTGAGAGTGAAGTTCAGGATTTAGAACTTGACATTCCTGACAAAAGCAAAACAATGATAATGAAACTACTTTTTCTTTTAGTTGATCCTTTATTTTGGTAACTCTATGTCTCCCTGAATGGGCAGCCTATTCCCAGTGGCAGTTACCAAATATATACCTTGTCTAAATATGTGAATGTGTATGTAACTAGATATATAAATAGACATTAATATATACTAATATTAAGTGAAATGGTAACAAGACCCTTCAGGAAGAGCTCTCTAGTGCTGCACTGTGCACAAAAGCATGTTTTCTTTACGTCTCTTTGGAGTCTCTAAAGCCACTAGCTAAATTTTACTTCTGAAAATAGAATTGGCAAACGCTGGGGAGAGAGAGAAGGTAAAATCTTAGGGTAGATTTCATCTAGTTTGACAACTTTTTCCAAACAGAAGATCTGCCAGAGACTAGAACAACTTCATGCTGTCTAATAATCAGAAACTGCTTTTGAGAAGTATGTTCTGTTAAATACAGCTTCCAAAGCTGTATCAGTGTTTCTTTTTCCTTTTAAAGTCTCTATAGAAATAATATTACTCTTCCCATTCACTCTTACACAACTTTTTTGCTATTAAGAACTGGCTGGCGGATCCGAATGGGGGCAGTGAAGGAGAAGAACACATTCGGGGAATTATGGCTGAAGCAAGGAAAGTTGCAGAATTATGTGAGGAGCCTAAAGAAAGAGATGATATCCTGCGTTCCCTGGGGGAGATCTCTGCTCTGACAGCCAAGCTGTCGGACCTGCGACGACAGTACGTATTGGTTTTATCACCATTCGTTTATTATGAATGACTTACCTTTGCAGGTCAAAGTACTGAGCAAAATCAGAATGTTGAATTTTGATGATTAATTGGGGAATATATTCTCCTCCACGAGCTGGGAATGGACATCTTCTGAGTTTCTGTGCTGCGTTAAGAATTGAATCCAAAAGATTAACTGGTGCTATCGTCCTCAAAAAAACCCCAACAACCCAAACCAACCCCCCAAAACTCCAACTAGAGTTACTAGAGTAACTGCAGTGGGATTACCCGGAAAGTGGTTTCTTCCTACTACCAATGGAATATTTGACAGGCAAACTGAAGCCGAAAGCGAGCTGCTTCGTGCTGTCAAAGCACTTCAAAGGAATGAGGTGATGTGAAATTTGTTTATACGGACAAATGTCATCCCTGTTTTTTGCTAAGCAGTTTACTAAATGGCAAGGTGAAATACCTGCCACTTCAAGCAGCGTCAGTGCTCTAAGCACTTTGTAACCACAAACTGTATAAAAGATAAGACTTTCAAAATGCTATTTCTGTATCAGTTTTGCAAATAGGGTGCTTTAGAATGGAAGTAGGGAAACACTTCCTGCATAAACTGATCCTCATCTATGGCTGGTTGCAATAGGGAGATGAAATATTTCTCTTTCTTAATTAGTTAGAGGCTTTAAGCAAGTTTTTCTTGATGTTTAGCTGCTGCAGGCCTTACCCCCCCTGCCTCAGTGCTGTGTTGAACACACGTAACATCCAGGTACCACAGCACACAAGTGCGAGGATTTCTGGGTGACACTTCTGCATTATTTGCTCTGAGGCTCAAGTGTCAAATTTAACCTGATTTACAAAGATGAAGTACTTTTGCCTGTGTCTTCCTGCTGAATTTGGGACTAGCTGTAAATGATCTTTATGTGACTATACTTTATTTAATTATTAGTGGGAAAGGTGACTCTCCTGAGGCCCGTGCGTTGGCTAAGCAGATAGCTACGTCGCTTCAGAATTTACAGTCCAAAACCAACAGGGCTGTGGCAAACACGAGGCCGGTGAAAGCAGCCGTCCATCTGGAGGGCAAGATCGAGCAAGCTCAAAGGTGGATAGACAACCCTACGGTTGCTGATCGGGGAGTAGGTAAGTGTTTCCGTGTGCTCTTCCCCCTCCCAGTTTTATGGTTAAACTTCTTGGTAAGGTCTGTGACTCAAACTGCTGTGTGGAATCTCAACAACTGTAGCAAAGAACAGGAGAACGTCTGCTGTAGAACAAGAGAAACTTGGGACTGCTCCTTGCTTTTATTATCCTGCAAATGTAGTATGTTGAATGTCAGTTTATACCTACTTGGGCAGATTGAGTAAGTCCTTCAGAGAGGAGAAAACATGCACAAACATGACCTAAAAATATCGCCTCTTGTGTGGTTTTGGGGTTATCTGAGGAGAAGGCTACTTAATCCAAGAGGAAGGTGATCTGAGAATCCACGTGTGCTCTCAGAGGGCATATAACTATGGCTCAGGAGTTGCTCTGTGGAGAGTTTACTGTAAACCACTTCTTGTTTAGCTGCTGCTGTTGCAAGTGGGTGGGTGAAGCTTGAAAACTGGATGCAGTAGTTTTTTTCCCCGTAGCAGTTCGGGCTGAGCAGTGCAACCAATGACGAGGAGTGGAAACTGCAAATCTTTCATACCTCCTTCTCACACCTTTCCCTGTCTGTCAAGATAACTCCTGTTGTGTGAATAGCCAGTGACAGATCCTTAGATTAAAGATTTAGTCATGTTTCTAGCTTGGGCACTTGTGAAGTGCACATTTATATACAATATTTAAACAGATGAGTGGAGTTCCCTGTTTTGACACTTTCTAATGAGCAAATTGCACACAGAATGAGATGACCAAGAGGGCAGTAGAAAGGTCTCGTGAGATGTTTTTGCCAGCGGCTGAAAACCTTCCAAATTTTGACATTTCTCTTGAACATAGTAACTTGTGAGGCTGGTGGCTTAAAAAAGCACAAATCCTAAAGTTCCTTCTTATTATTTCTAATTGAAAAGAAACAAATGAGGGACAATGGCTTCAAGCTGGAGAAGGGCAGATTTAGACTGGATATTAGGAATAGTTTCTTTACTCTGAGGGTGGTGGAACCACTGGGACGGGTTGCCCAGGGAGGTGGTTGAGGCCCCTTCCCTGGAGATATTCAAGGGGAGGCTCGAGGAGGGCCCTGGGCAACCTGGTATAGTTGGGGGTGTCCCTGCTGACTGTGGGGAGGTCGGACTGGATGACCTTTGGAGGTCCCTTCTGGCCTGGACCATTCTGTGATTCTATGAAAGGTAATTTAAATCCCCCTTGAAATCATGGAGTTTGCATACGTACCAAAAGCTTGCTGGTGGAACTGAAGTTTCTCAACCCTGGATATATTTTACAGAACTCAATTCACTGCTGGAGTAATGCATATCACAAAAATGAGTGTAGAAATACAAGCTGTGGCACGTCCTGTGACTTGAATATTTCTAGTTGAATAAAAAAAATTGTAAGATGATGTCATTGTACAATTTTTTTTTTCATTTAAATGTCTTTCACTTGTATGGACACTTGGCAGAATACTTACAGGAGATGTATATTAAGAATAGAAATCAGGTATGTGCTCTCTTCTGTCCGGGCAGCACTTCTCGTAGAATTTGGGGTGATATTTTTAGCTCTACAATGATGTGAAAATAATTGGGTGTTCTCTGTAGTAGCAATGACCGTGTCACAAATAGCTCTGTGTGTTTGCAGTTAGCCCAGGGTACTGCTTCAACACAAACTGAGTTGTGAAATAACAGGGCAGGCTGTGTATTTTACAAACAGGTGGGGCACTTCAGCAGCATTGGCTGCTACAGATATTTACGTGCAGTCGTGTCACAAATTCTCCTTGCTAAGTGATGGATAAAGTAACTGTAATTGGCAGGAAGGAATAGGCAAGATATATTGAAATATATTGAAATACTGAATTGGTGTGGGAAGTGTACTTGCTTGGCTTATGGAAAACAACAATTAAAAAACATCTTGGGACATTCCAACAGCAGCAAACTTAGCTTCTACACTAATTAGCTTTCTAAAATGATGGTGGCAGTGCTGAGTGATTCTTGGATAGTCAGGTCCCGTGACAACCACCTCCTAAGCAATTTTGAGCTTGATCATGAGCTTGGATTACTTGTGTTAGCCTTGGCTTAAAATGACTCTTCAGTAGATCTTTAAAGGACTTACTGTGTATGATGCCTTCTTTTAAAAGAAGAATACTATTGTATTATTGAAAGAACAGGAGACAACACTTACAGAAGGAAGCTTCTGTAAGTGAATGAAGTGAATGAAGCTCCTGTAAGCGAATGAAGAAAATCACTCAGGCTAAAAATAGTTTTCTTTTACAAAAACACTTCCGACACGCTGGGGAGGCTTTATAAGGTCGTGTCCCCAACCCATCCTGGATACTTGACACTTTTTACCCATGACTTCTAGAATCCTGGGAGAGGGTGTTCTGTTTCTTCATTTGTTTTCTACTTGGCTTTATCTCCCCCATCTTCCTGCTCATCTTCTAATGACTTGTGATGATTTGGAGATAAATTGCAGTACGTTGAATTTGGAAGTGCTTTCTACTGGAGTCAACAGATGGGTTGTGTAGGCTGGTGTACCTGGCAGCTGTAGTGGTTAACTTCTGTCAGGCTACTCTAGTTAAAAATGATGCACCTTTAGCCAGAGTTGCCTTAAAAAGTTGAATTCCTCTCTAGATCTGATTTGCAGTTACTCAGTGATAAACTGCAGAAGATCCTTTCCACTACCTAGAAGGGTGTTCTTGAAAACTCAGGAATTCTAAAGTGTCATTTACTTCACGGCGTGTGTGACGGATGTTTTCAGCGTTTTGTTAATGCAACGTGGCTTCTCCCCCTGTAGGCCAGGCAGCAATCCGGGGTCTGGTTGCAGAAGGTCGCCGTTTAGCCAATGTCATGATGGGACCGTACCGTCAAGACCTGCTGGCCAAATGTGACCGTGTAGACCAGCTGGCAGCTCAGCTGGCGGACCTGGCAGCGAGAGGGGAGGGAGAGTCTCCTCAGGCCAGGGCAATTGCTGCTCAGCTTCAGGACTCGCTGAAGGTAAGACTCTACCCTTGAGCAAATCCATGTGTTCCACTGCACTCCTCTGAAGTGCTTCTGCGTTTGAGGCATCAATGAAAACAACCGAGCAGCAAGAAACTTGGTGGTTTAGCTCAGATCTTAAAGGCCTTTCTCCAAAGGCCTTGATAACGTGCAGAGGGGATTGATTCCACGTGAACAATTTAGAAGTAGAGTTAAAGTCTGATTTTCAAAGAAGGTAGTGTGCTAGCACTGCAAATTTGAGGAGCAAGGTCCCAAATCGTGTTGTTCTGTAGCATCTGATGCTGCGTCACGGAGCGGCACGGAAGCTTCTTGTATTTCAGATGACATAAAAGCCATTCACACTTCTAATAGAACTTCATTTTAATCACTGCTATTGTAGGGGGCTTTTTTTTTTCCCCAAGATGTTTCATGGGGTTTGAATCCCTACAAACTTAGTATTTCTGTATCTTATGCTAATAATTTTTTATTTTTTAAGGATCTTAAAACACGGATGCAAGAGGCAATGACCCAGGAGGTTTCTGATGTTTTCAGTGACACCACAACTCCTATTAAATTATTAGCAGTAGCAGCCACTGCTCCCCCTGATGCTCCCAACAGAGATGAGGCGAGTATAATCTGGGTGGTCTTTTTCCCGTGTGAAGCTTCAGCTATTGTTTAATTTTATCTGAATTTGTATTTTGAAAAAGGACTCAGTAGTTGTTTCTCAAGCTCATGGTACGTGCTTATTTACTGTGACAGTGTGATGATTCTCATGCAAATCTCTCTGGACTCTTGGGAGACTGCAAACTGGGCTGTGTATTCCTGGAAACTATGTTGTCCCTGACTTTGATAACTGGCAAAGCCTTTTCCCTCTGATGTTTATACCATCCAGCCTTCAGGATGCTACAAATCATTGTGCAGGAATCACTGGCACACTAGTCAGTGGGCTGTACAGCTCAACCTCGTAGAAGCTGATTAGATCTGTTAATGGATCCTGAATTTGACTGTTTGCTGGATGATGTTTCCTGTACTTCAAAGCTACTGGCTGCTTGTGAAGTGTCTGGCAGCTCTGTCCGGCAGGTTGATTTGAACGCGATCGGGATGATTCCCAAGGCCTTGGGGAATGTAGCTTTATGACAGAATAGCTTTTTGTCAAACCATTCTCTGCCTTCACTAAGGGAACTGTAGAAGGAGGGAATTTTTTTCAGGTAACCCCCCATATTTATCTTCCAGATTTAGTTACTTCTGGATTATGGGTTTGAAGATTAATCCTTAATGAACTAAAATAGTCTTACTGCAGTAATTGTTACAGCAGTAGTTGTCAGAAATTAGTGCCCTCAGTACCCCAAAGCTATAAAATGTGGCAGTATCCTCTGTTGCCCAAATGAGTTAATAAAGAAGAAAACCCAGTAACGTAAAGATTAAAAAGATAAAACATCTTCAAAACTTTTGTGTCCTCTTGCCAACCTCTCTGGAAATGAACTAACTTTGGATGTCACGAAGGTGTCTGGTATTTGTCACTTTGAAGGAACAGTAGGGGAGTGAAGCTTTTTTAATGTTTTTTTTCTGACAACTCAGGTGTTTGATGAAAGAGCAGCAAACTTTGAGAACCACGCTGCCAGGCTGGGAGCCACAGCAGAAAAAGCGGCTGCAGTTGGAACTGCGAATAAAACTACAGTGGAGGGAATTCAGGCGACAGTGAAATCTGCACGGGAACTTACCCCACAGGTTTGCTTCCTTCCACGCCAAGGAATTGTGGGGAATTTCCTTTATGCTTCTCCTATTGGAGAGAGATGTTAATACCAGCAAGAAACGTAGCGCTGACACTCTCCAAAGGTGGAATGGCAAATATTTGTGTATGTGATACCAAGTAGAACAAACTGATTAAACAACAGGTCTTACTCTTCAGCTTTTGGACAGAAGCATTAGTGCCTTATCCTTGAAACAAAATTCTTTTGACACTTAGTAAAATACCCAAGGAATAAAAATGCTCTTTCGTGAATTTTTTTCCCCAACTAAACTTCCATCTAAAATTTTGGTAGAGTAATAAGTATTGCACTTCAGTGCTTTCAGGAAGTGCTTTTAAGATGTATTAGGATGGAATTGAAGTTCTGGGCAAAAAAGTGGTTGTGTCAACAAATTCCAGAAGCATTGCAAATCTTCAAGCCAGCTAGATGGTGGACTAGAAGGAATGAATATTCCACATGGGGAACTGCACATCCACTCGTAAAAAAACAAAACCCAATGCATTTTCAAGAATATCCATGAAGTCATTCTCTACTGATACTCCCATAATTACAAATGTTTTCCGTTGGCAGGTAGTATCAGCTGCTCGTATTCTCCTGAGGAATCCTGGAAATCAAGCTGCTTGTGAACATTTTGAGACCATGAAAAACCAATGGATTGATAATATAGAAAAAATGACAGGTAAAGTAGGCACTGTAGTTGAAGGTGAATACGTGTGGCTAACGAGCTGGTATGGATTTTTTTTTTTTCCCCATTTGGTTTGGAGTGATGAAACATGCAAAACTGCTCATTAAAAATAAATTTGGAGAAGTGGGAATGTGCTGACTCCAGAAATACGTGTAAGTTACAGCATACAAAAAATAGCTTGCTTCATGTGTGTTAATTTTGAGAGGTGGGGGAGCAAATTGGGCTTTAGTATTTCTGTGGGAAAAAGAGAATACTGCCACTTTTTAGTGCTTTTGCTGCTCTAGCAATATATTACTGTAGCACCTTGAGAGGAGGTTTCCTGCATAATTTTGGCATGTTGAATGAGGGCAGATAATGTGGGGGTAAGAATATGTGTTCAAAATGATGTAAGACCTTGATGAAAGCAGTGACTGAAACAAAACTACTAAATCTTGATGAGACACTTAAATGGTTCAGTCCTCCCAAAGTGCAGAACCCTTGCAGTGGTTTGCTAATCTCCTGACTGTGTGCTACCTCCTTCTCCATCCCATAGTTAAATCGTGGGTATTTTAAATCTTACTGCCTCGTCACCATATCTCACCCTCAGCTGAAAGCCCAGCCAGAGGATTATTTCCCTCTGAATGGGAGAGGTACAAAAGTACTGAATACACTTAAAGAACTCTGGTGGGAGGAAGGAATCTCTGCTGCATCCACTGTGTCGAGCCAGTTCTTGACTCCAGCAGCGCTCTGCAGCAGATGCCTAAGAGGTTGGGGTGTCAGTAGTGGGAGCAAACCTGACCACAGTCGGTGTGACAGAGGTACCCCGTGATCAGCAGTAAAACCTCAGTAGTACATTTGGTCCAATCTCCATGTCCCCTTTCACCCCGTCCCACCCCCCACTTTGGAAACACATTTTGGGCTGTGACCAGTCTCTGGAATACCAAATATCCCTTCCCACAGATGAAACTGGAATATTAATACGTTTTTTTTTTTTCCTAGGGTTGGTGGATGAAGCCATTGATACTAAATCTCTGTTGGATGCATCAGAAGAGGCAATTAAGAAAGATCTTGATAAATGTAAAGTTGCGATGGCCAACATGCAACCTCAGATGCTGGTAGCTGGTGCCACCAGCATCGCCAGGCGAGCAAACCGCATCCTCCTGGTGGCAAAACGGGAGGTTGAAAATTCAGAAGACCCTAAATTCCGTGAGGCAGTTAAAGCGGCTTCTGATGAGCTCAGCAAGACTATCTCACCCATGGTGATGGATGCTAAAGCTGTGGCAGGAAACATTTCGGATCCTGGTAAGGACTCAGCAAGCTGATTGCAAATGAGGTTTTGTTTTACTGGCTGCAGATGATGTGAAGTAGAGTTCCTTTTGTCTTGTACAGCTGTGTATCCCTGTTCATGTGACTTCTGTGTACACTTCAACCCCAGAAAGGTGAAATCAGGGACACAGTGCTACCTGCTGAATCCGGCTCTTCTAAAATGCAATCAAAGACCTTTGTCACGTTCAAGGGAAAAGGATTCAGTGTGATTTGGTCATCTTTATTAGAAGTATCTGTCACTAGTTATCAACAGTACTATTTTAAATAAGAAAATACTACATTGCTGCTTGTATTCTAGAAGTTGTTTTGGGAGTTACTTTGGCTGTTGACAGTGGCTATTACTCAGCCCAGACTTTATTCCAGCCTGTTGCATGTGACACTTAAGACTTCAAACATGTAAATCTGCTGTAAACAATTTGGTAGTTTTTAAACACCTTTTTTTTTTTCACAGATACAAGTGTTCTCAGCACTGTAGGTTATAGAAATAATTTTTGGGGGTAGTGTCAGAGATGTAAATGTTACAGAAAGCTATTAAACTGGTAATGGGATTTTTGTTCAGCTTTGCAGAAGAGTTTCTTGGATTCTGGATACAGAATTCTGGGAGCTGTGGCCAAAGTCAGAGAAGCCTTTCAGCCTCAAGAACCAGATTTCCCTCCTCCTCCTCCTGACCTCGAGCAGCTTCATGTAAGTGCAGCAGAATTTTGTGACACAATACACAGCTGTCACTGACAACTTGGGGATTGCACCCTGGAATTGCTTGAGTATATTTTTATTCCTTAGACATGAAATGTGTTGTCTGGCCAGCCATGCATAAATCTAAAAACTACCAATCCTGCTTTCAATCGTTACTCACTCTGTATTGATTTCTTCAATCCTGGGGGCTATTTCATTGCACTGAGTGAGATTTTTTTGCCTTTCTTAGCTGACCGATGAGCTTGCTCCTCCCAAACCACCACTTCCAGAAGGTGAGGTTCCCCCGCCCAGACCACCACCCCCTGAAGAAAAGGATGAGGAGTTCCCGGAGCAGAAGGCGGGAGAAGCTATTAATCAGCCCATGATGATGGCTGCCAGGCAGTTGCACGATGAAGCCCGGAAATGGTCGAGCAAGGTAAGAGTTGTGAGATGTGTCTTATGCCACAAGGAATGTTACTTCATTTATTCTGTTTAGGATCAGTGTGTTTGGTCCAAAGCCAGTTGCCTCGATGACGGAGAATAGTCTTTTATAGACCAAATAATAAAACCAGTGCCATAGGGGGAATTGGAAAGTCTTTCAAGTTGGGAATGAACGAGGGTCAACTGTTGTAATACTCTAATTGCTGGAATGCTCTATTAACGTACCTTTAGGAACACAAATGTGCCCTGTATGCTAGGCCTTTTGTGAGCCTTAATGCTAGTGTTGTCTGCAGAGAGCCACGGGCAGTGAGGCCCCTGCAGGCTGACAGGCCGATGGGTTGCTGTATTGGAAGTGACTCTGCAAAGTCTGTAGCCGCGTTGCAGCTGCAGGAATCATGAGCTGCTTTGTCTTCATTTTGGAAGGGGCTGCAAGTCACTTTGCAGTTCATCTGGTACGTTTGTGATCGGAAAAGTGACCATATATAGATAGTCTGGTCTCATTCTCTTCTGTCATGAGTCACACTTGCTATCAAGGCCAAAATCCTTCATTTCCTTCCCATTTCAGTGCTATGGCAAAGCAATGTGAACTTGTCAGTCTTATAAATGCTAATACAACTTCCTTGTTTTCCCCTTTTTTTCCCCCAAACTGCTACATTTTCCCTCTGGCAGCAATTGAGTAAGAACTTTTGAGATTTAGGCTTCTGCAGGTATAAATTAAAGGTCAGACTTTGGATTTTAAAATCTCCACTTCTTTATTCTCCACTAAATTATATGGTGAATGAGAAGACAAACTCGAGTAGCTCACAGAATCAACTTCAGTGCTTTGTGCTTAGGGAACATCTGTTTTGGAAGTACAGATAAAACACAGAAGTCCTAAAAGCCTATTTGAGTGTCTCTTCCATAAAATGAAGCTGAGGCTGAGGGGAGACCCTCTTGCTCTCTACAACTCCCTGAAAGGAGGGTGTAGAGTGGTGGGGGTCCCTCTCTTCTCCCAAGGAACGGGAGATGGGACAAGAGGAAATGGCCTCAAGTTGCGCCAGGGGAGGTTCAGGTCGGATATTAGGAAAAATATTTACACTGAAAGTGTTATTAATCCTTGGAATGGGCTGCCCAGGGAAGTGGTTGAGGCACCATCCCTGGGGATATTCCAAAGCCGGGTTGTCATAGTGCTCAGTGACATGGGTTAGTGATGGGGTTTTGTCAAGAGTGAGGTTGATGGTTGGACTGGATGGTCTTAAAGGTCCCTTCCAACCCAGACGATTCTATGATTCTATGAAAAGCTGGTTCCCCCCCTACCTCTTGTTGTATCAAATGCATATTTATGTTACTAAAGGGATACTACTGGAATCTATTGGTCATCTCAGACTAATGAGGCCAAAATCTTTAATTTCACTCCACATTAGTCTACTGGTACTTTCCCATGCGTTACACTTACCGCCAGTAAAACCTACTTAGTCTTTAAAAAACATTTGATCACATTCTTCAGTCTTACAAGACTTTAAATTGTATTTTTCTCTCTTTTACAAAAACTCCTCTTCACTGTGTGCATTCTGGACTCTTATGCCCTCCATTTTTCTCACAGAGCACAAACCAAACACTGTCCATTGCTTTAGCTTTCCCTGCCTTTTCCGCTCATTTGGATAGATCAGAAAATGAGGGATATTTGGAAACTTTTCATTGAAGTTGTCGTTGAAGATGAGTTGATTTGGCAGTTTGGAAGCAGTATTGCCACTTCCTTCCAAAAATTCTGTGTATTTTTGTTGGGGTAGATGTTTTTTTCTATAAAAGGCCAGCAAAACAGTTGAAAATGCATAGTTTTTAGTAAGGGCAGTTTGACTTCATTTCTTTTACTAAAGCCAAGTGTGATAAAAATCAGTAAACAGGTGGAGTATTTTTGTATTGAAATGCTGCTGTGTGATACATGCCTGTATTGTTTTATCCCTTCCCTCCTCCTTGTGATCTACCCCAACACAATAGATTTGCTTGAATCCTCTTTTTGAAGGTACCGGATACAACATATTGTGGCCAAACAGTATCATATGCTTCATAATCCTCTTAATTCTGTTTCAGTCTTTTTTTCCTTTTAAGATCTACGATATTCACAGCGCTCATAACATTCAGTGTCACCTCTTCTCAGAACCCGGTTTTGTTCATTTTTGTGTTGTCTGTGGTGCTTCAACACTTGCTTCTACAGTGTCCCCCATCTTTTTCCCCCCATCCCCTTTTTTGTTTGTTTTACTTTTTTTTCTTTTCCACCTGTGGCAGGGGGTGTCAGTGGGTTTTTCCGAGCTCCTGCTGCTCTCTCTTCTTATCACACACACGTGTGAACGAGCTTCCTTTGGAAGCTTCCCTGCACAACCACCCCCCTCATCAGCTGCTCTGCCGGTTTCCCTGCAGTGGAAAAGGCTTTCATTGAAACAGCAAATCCATTCATTTCACCCTTGTCTTGCCAGCAAAATGTTGTTCTGTGAGTCAGCCTCTGTCTGTAGCAGCTGCACGCTCGGATGAAAAACGCTGCTGTATCTTGGAATTGTAATTTGGTAACTTTGGTTCACAGGTGAAATGTTTGTTTGCCTTCTGCTAATCTTGTGTTCCTTCCCCTTCCCTCTGACCCGATCCTTGCCAGATCCTGGGAGACCAAGAGGATGTTTTGGTCGCTAAAACAGCTCAGTTCATGCTCTTCTACCAAATTCTGCTTCTGGTACTAACTGTCCCCTGTTTCTCCACCCTTGCTGCCACCTGCAAAGCCTGATGTGACTGTGATTAACGAAGCGGCTGAGGCTGGTGTAGATGTAGATGAGGAGGATGATGCAGATGTTGAATTCACTCTCCCCTCTGACATTGAAGATGATTACGAGCCTGAGCTGCTGTTAATGCCAACCAATCAGCCCGTTAACCAGCCCATTCTGGCTGCTGCTCAGTCTCTGCATCGGGAAGCAACCAAGTGGTCTAGTAAGGTACTCCCGAGTCTCCCCGGGGACTGATCCGTGTGCATCCAGCCATTGGGAACGCTGACACACTTTGCATCACTCTTGATCCCTGCTGGGCCCCGCCGGTCTGAATGACTTTAGTGTGTCTGCACTTCATTTTGAGGGCTGGGGGTGGCTTCACGAGTTTGCTAGATCTGTTTGTCAAGTGCTGGACTGAAGCTTGATTTGGGTCACTTATTAATATATTGAAAGGCTTCCTTTCCCTTTGCATCTGCCTGTTCCTCTTCGTTCTGGCAGTTTTCAGATTGTAGTAGGGGTTGCCTTCCCTTCCCCCTCCCACCCCCGTTATTCTTTCCATTCCTTTGGGCTGCCTGGGAAGCCATGGTTAATGGTTTCTTAATGACTTCCAGATACAGCAGAGCGTACAGCGTTCACGAAGTCATTTAACGTGTCCCTTGTGCTTTGCCACCCTGGATGCCATCCCTGAGAACACCTTCCAACAAGGAATGGCTTTGGATGGCAGCGGGTATGGAGGAGGCTGCTGGCTTGCACTTGGCTGTTGCAAACGCTGCTCTTGAGAGAAGTCTCTTTGGAAGAAGCTGCACTGAATGCTCTTTAGCTGCTGGACTGAGACTGGGGGGGGTTATTATTTTTTATGGAACGAGTGGAAACCTCACAGGAGGTTCAGACGTTCACGAGTAGCCTGTCTCCTCTGTCTAAGCACAAGTGTTTGCCAAACTGGTCACCTCTTACAGCATGCTGCAAAGAGTAAGGGTGGTGTCCCGTAACAAACAAAGGTTAGGGGTGTGTGCCTATGCATATGTGTGTGTGCATATATTTACATAGCTCCATACACTAAACTGGTTTAATAAAAAGGGCTTTTAAAATGTTCTTGTCCTTTTCAGGTGCTTGGATAACTTGTTAGAGGGCTTCGTAAAGGACACTGGTCCTAATTTCTTGATCCTCCTACGTGAAAACATGGAAAAGCTTTGTGTTGTTTGCATCCTAACTGGTTATACTAGCAAAGTGTTTAGCTGTTAGGTCACGGTAACACATGGTTCAGCTTCTTGTGTCACCTCTATGTGTAAAATACCTGGGCTCTCTTCCTGAATCTGCTGACAGCGAGAGACAGAATTACGGGCGCAGGGACGGAGATGACACTTGCCAAGTTGGGTTCTCGCTGTGTGCTCTTTGCTCTGAACTTTATCGGCCATTAATTGTGGAATTAGCCTGAGGGAAGAGCATGCTAGTACTTAAATCCACTCTGCCAATGCCTCATCCACACCGTAGGAATGCTTCACGGCACCACACGCTTCACTTCTGTCTCACAGCTTTCTGCAGAGGTGAATTAAACACGCTAAGGGACCGCTGACAACCCGTCATCTGGCTCTGCTTTTCCTTGCACTGGGTTTCTCTCTGGAACAGTGTCTGAGAACTGGTTTCAGATAGTTCTCAGAAGTATTTCTGTGACTGTAATCTTGATGCCCAAGAAACCTGGTGTTCCATGTAAGACACACCACTAATTGAACCGTCACGTTCTTCTCTCCTGGGAGCTTTACTTCAAAGGGAGAGACCTTGTCAAAAAGGAGGACTTGATTTCAAGGAGTAACTTTTAAAAAACCACAAAGCAAGTAATAGTTGCATCTCCTTTCCATGTTACCTGGGACAAAAAGCTTTATATGTTAGAGATTCTCTTCCCTTTATCCCTCGGTCCAATCCTAGCGTTACAGCATGGTTACACAGCTGACAATTAACCACTGCAGTTTCAGATGCCACTGACAATTTGATGCTCAACCGTTACGACTACTCTATTTAGCGCTATTTGGTTTAACAAGCCATTTAGCACACTTTTTTAATTGGAAAATAATAATTAAAAAAAAAAAGCCTGGTTTTGGGAAATCTGGAATTTCAAATGCTAACAACGTGCTTTGTCTTAAAACCTAGCCAGCAGAGCAGTAACTCATGCCATGGACAAACTAACACTTTTCTTTACCACTTCTTTTCCAGTTCTGAAGAGAACTTTTTTCCTTTGAGTGTTAGGAATTAAAAATGTCAGAAACGTATAATTGAGTAGAGACCTTCCCTGTTCCTTGAAGAAACCTCTTCTGTGTTCACAAGTGGTGGTTCTCCTTCCAAGGGTTGCTACCAAAATGTGGTGACTTCCCACGTGCCGCTTTCCAACGCTCACTCGTGCCGTTCTCTTCAGGGGAACGACATCATCGCTGCTGCCAAACGCATGGCCCTTCTGATGGCCGAGATGTCCCGCCTGGTGAGAGGAGGGAGCGGGAACAAGCGCGCCCTTATCCAATGCGCCAAGGACATCGCCAAGGCGTCGGATGAAGTCACCCGACTGGCCAAGGAGGTGGCGAAGCAGTGCACGGACAAGCGCATCCGAACAAACCTCCTGCAGGTAATGAGGGAACCTGGGAATGCCTCAAAATACCTGTCCCTTTGTTCCTCTCGCAGTGTGAGCAGGAGCTGTGGCAGTGAATCAGGGATCTTGTCAAGTTGTGTCAAGTTCTGCGCCTGTTTTTTAGATCCCATGGTCGTACAGCTTCTATAAACTCTAGATTTATTAACAGGTGAGTGAAAGATGCTGGTGCCCAATGAGCTGAAAAATCCTGTGCTGTGAACACTGCTCTGTCCTAAGGCTGCGCTGCTTTGTGTTTCATCTCCTCATCCCTTGGTATCCAAGAGCAGTAACGGAAATAGAACACTCCTTAGCTTTCCAGTCTCAGCCAAATATACATCCTCCCACTCCTAAAGAAGCAGACCCTTGAGGAATGTCTGGAGGAAAGGAAAAATGTTGGCTCCATCCCAAAAAGTCCTTAAAGTAAAATAAGATTCCAGTATCCTACTAGTATGTGTCAGAAAGCCTTGAAGGTTATAAGAATCCCCTCTACGCTTATTCTTTATCTAATAGTAAACCAAAATCCAACAGTTTATCTGAATAAAGACTAGATGATGTAGTGGTTCAGTTAATGTGACGTGGTTTTTGTCCCCGTTCTTAGGTCTGTGAGCGAATCCCAACCATCAGTACACAACTCAAAATTCTTTCCACTGTCAAAGCCACCATGTTGGGCAGGACTAATATCAGCGATGAAGAGTCAGAACAGGTAAGAGGTGTAAAAAGTGATGGTAGCGTGGGATTGTTCATCAGTTTTATGGGGGAGGGGGGCGGAATATATGACACGTAATATCAGATGCATTCTGGGAACTCCATGTTTGGAAGCTTCTCTCAGCTGCTTAGTAAAGATAAGCAAGTTTCTGGCTCAAAAGCTACAGTTTAACAGAGGAACATCAATCCTTCCCAATTTTTTTATGAAGGACTTCTCCGTCTCCTTGACTAAGCAGTAAAAGGCAAACTACTGACAGAGCTTGGTCTGTAAACTCGGGAGGTTTGTGCTGGAGGAGCATTAGTACCCTCTGGTGGATGGTAGTGAAAAGATGTATTCAGATTCTGCACAAAAATAGAGTGAGAAATGAGAAAAGTCTTGTCATGAGTCAGGGTAACCCTTGCTGATTCCCAGAGTGTGGTTTTCCTCGTTTACTTTCTCATAGTTTAATTTAGCAATCGACTGACTTCCTGCTTGTGCTGGGAGTCCTCGTGCACAGCGGGATTCCCTCCTACTCTTTTCAGTGTGGTATTTACTAATGACATTATCCTTTTCCTTGGCAGGCAACTGAGATGCTGGTCCATAACGCCCAGAACCTCATGCAGTCTGTGAAGGAAACTGTGAGAGAAGCTGAAGCAGCGTCCATTAAGATCAGAACAGATGCTGGATTCACTCTGCGCTGGGTCAGGAAGACCCCGTGGTATCAGTAAACACTCGCCACGTAACTATTGTTTTCTGTAACATAAAATGCCTCTTTTTTTTTTTGGAAACAGAAGAGATATATTGACAGCAAAAGGTGCTGTTTACATGAGCTTGAGATTAGCTTATGCTAATGCCCCATTCTAAGGGTATGAATTTATATGAGAACGCATTTCAAGTGTCTTCAGAACACGTTTGATATCGAACACCTCAAAATTGCATCCAACAGTAGACAGTTCTTATCCTCAGTTATTTTTATTATTTTGTATTTTGTTTTGCTTTTGAAGATTCTTCATGAATCCTGTACTCCCAGAAGCACATTTCATTTATGCACTGTATATTCTGGTCATTTCCATGTGATGGTATAAAACATGGACCTCACTCTAAGCTTGTGTTGAGAGTCTGGGACGCTATCGGTTACCTGGCAGTTTTTTTTAGGGACAATCATGGATATAGAAACATCCAACTTTCCAACGGGATTTTAGCTGTTCTTCAACCATGTGGAAATTATGGAAGGTGTGGGGGGTTTTAGTTCAAAAGCAGAGGGTGGGGTGTCAGCAGAGAAGTTGTAAACTGATGATTAAAGTTCCACATCCAGAATGATTTATTTTTTTCTTTCGATTTTTACCTGGCAACAGGACTTTAACCAAAACTGGAGCTGGCTTTGTCACCCTCCTGTCACCCTGTAGGTGGGCATTCCAGTACTCTGGGACTGGACTGAAATGCTTTGCAGTGGTTGTTAGTGGTCACTGTTGACAGCTTGAGCCTTGTGGCTGGAGACCTTAAATCACGGAACTCTTTCCTTCTTGCCCAAATCACTAATGTATTTGAGCTGAAAAAGGAAAATCCTGGTTCTCTTAAACCTGCTGCGTGTCCAGGACCAGCAAATGCCACGAGCTGGCTCTTTCCTGTCGAAAACCAAATGGGCACATGCAGGTAGTCTTTTATTTCCCTCCTCCTTCCATCTGATGTCATTCCGGTGACTCAAGATGGAAATTAAAAGATGAAGACACTCAATTAAAAAAGACCTTTTGCCTCACCGTCCTCGTTTCCAATACAGCATAAGCTTTTTGAAACCCAGGTGCTGCAGGGACGTAGAAGCCTTTTCAGGCAGTTTGAGGGCTGCCCCCGAATGGTGGCTCCTCATGCGAAACACGCTCGGGTGTTTCAAATGGGTTTGATGTTTGGAGGCTCAAAATCTTTTTTCAAATTCTAGTAAGAGTGAATTGAACAAAGTGTTACTGTATCTTTCAATTAAAAAAAAATAAAACTCAACAAACCCACAGCAGTAAAACCCCACAAAATTCCCCTTCTCTGTTCCTAAAGTGGACTTGGGATGCTTTTATCCTTCTGTAATTGAAGATGCCTTCAAATATGTATATATCTATATTATATATACACACACATATTAATTGCTCCATAGCCTCTTTTGGCATTTGTCAGAAAGGAAAATGACTGTTTTAGACTGAGGAACACCTGCAGACTCCTGCCCAGATCAGTGCTGCCCTCACGGTGCTCTCTTTATCTTGCTGAAAATTGTTGTGTGATGAAACCACCTTCGATGGAAGTGCCCTGGTGGGAAAAGTGCTCAGTCTTAAGAGCTGGAGGAGACACCCAGGACAGCCCTCTGTCCTTGACCTCTCTGCAACAGTGATTCTACACTTGGACTTTCTCCCTTTGCTCCCCCTCCTTCGTTGCACTGTTATCTAAAAAGGGAAGTTAAACTGATGATTAAGAAATCCATCTGCCTCAAACTGACCTTAGCAAAAGAAAGCACAGGGTCCTCTTTCACTCCCTGCCTGCGGATTAGGGAATGCTACGTGGTCCTTGGGGTCTTTCCTCAGCGTTCTCTTCCTGCAAGTACCTGTGAGAGGAAGAGGAAGGAAGGGAAGCCAGAGCCTTAACCTGAATGTCTTGCGTTTGGTTGGTTTATACCAGATCTTTAACATAATTATAATGTAGTAATTTCTATTTAATAGTAAATAACACTGAATAGGTAGGAGTTATTTTTAAGGGATTTTCTAAATAGTCTTCCTGTATTACTTTTCAATGCTCCTCACATTTCCTCCCCTCCCCAATTCAGGCTTCTCTGTGAGTTGTTTTTTTTTTTTAAATTTGTTTTTTAGCATCACTGTTTAGTTGCTTGACTGCTATTAATGCAATATCACTAATGCCTTTAATACCTAATTGTTTATGCCAAAGATCACGTTTTGTTTCTCCAGGAAATGTTTGCAGGAATCATGGTTGCCTTGGATAACTCTTCCAGAATGTTTGCTCTAAGTTCTCAAACTGTTTTGTAGAAGCCAAGAAGCCAAGATACTTGTCCAGCTTATGCAATTGCTGCTTCTTTTCTTTTCTTTTGAACACTATTGGTCTTCAGGCCTGAAATGCAGCAAAAAAAAAAGAAATATCTGAAAAAGACCATGAATGTCACTTAAAAATGTTTTACCACTATAAAACTTTGTTTATAAACCAAAATGTATTGTATAGTCTAATGTTTTCAGCCTCTCTTGGGTTCTGTTAAAACAATAAAAAAAGCATTTGTACAAATGTCAGCTTGTGGGTGTTGATGACACGGGGAGCGGTGGGTGACGGCGCCACAGCCTCAAGGGCAAAAACCTTGAAGGTGCAGGAATAGTGAAGCTCAAGAGGGTGGTTTTACAGGTTCTGAGCAGAAAAAGCTCTCAAGTTGCTCAAGCAGATTAAGATAGGTCGTTTCTGCCTGTTGTAATTAAAGAACTTACTGGGAGATTTCCCAGAGGCCTGAGGGTCGCCTGTTCCCGTAGCACTGGACAAGGTTCTGGGAACCTGAAATGGGATTTGCTGATCCCACCAGGAAGGGAAGAGCTGCTGCTCTGGCCAACACCTCCTACAGCTGAAGTTTACTTCACAAATGGAATGTAAGGGCAATTAGCACAGAATCACTGTCCTCTTGTCTTCACTAATGCCAACAGCAACTCCAGTGACCCAGGTGTAAGCTTGGGACGTTACTGGTTAGAACCAAAAAGAAGAATTCTGGTAAAATTACCTAAAAAATCACTTAACCTGAAGGATGCTGTTCCCTGTAACGTGGAGCAGAGCTGTGGGGCGAGCAATGCCTTGATGGATGTTTCTCCAGTTGAAAGAGGCTGAGGAGAAGGTTGGGTGCTTTTACTGCCCAGAGGTGCATCTATGCAAATGCGAGGCTTTTCTGTAGTGCTGGTTTAGCTACACTAATTTACTGTAATCTCAGAAATTAAACTGGTTGTCAGTGGCCAACTTAACCCTAGTGATATCAGCAGTTACCAAAAGAGACTCTCTGCTCGTTTCTTTTCTTACTGCCTGGCTGCCAGCGCTCAGATGGGTTCCCCCTCTTTTTTTTTCAGACTGGATTACTTTTTGTCCCAACATCTGAAATTTTGATTTCAGTTCCTGTTCTTCATCTGAAGCCCAGTGAGCACCATCAGTGTGGAAGTCAAACAGGTCCAGGAAACGATGATTCTCCAGTATCTCACCCTTCCTTAATCCTGAACTTGGGTTCCTCAGCCTAAGACCAATGGTCACGGTTTAATTGTTCCTCGGCTGCCTCCTGCCCAGGAGCTTCACAAATCGTTTGTGGTAGCAAACACTTCACCAGAAAAGCTGTATTTGCAGCAGAGTTCCCTTTATTTCGTAACATTAAAGCACACAACCATTAAATACACTTGACACTTTCTACTGTGCTACCTACAAAGCTACGCTCCAATGTACACATGGCACAGATCTGGTGGCACCCACTTGGGAGAAGTGGAACATCTAGATCAAAGCAAAGGCTTCACGTAAAAAGTAGATCTGACTCTCTGCAACTGTGTTCTTAAAAAAAAATGACAACGCTGAGACTGAATGGAAAGAAAGTGGATTTCCCAAGCAACGATCACCTCCCAGATTTAATGCAGAATGTTGTTTTTATCAGCTCATCTGCAGATGGCACAAATGAAAGCTGATTAAGGCAAATGCTTCTTAAGAAAGGCCATTTCTTGTAAACAACAAGGACTTCTTTTTTTTGTTTGTTCTTTTTTTTCTTCTTCTTCTTTCTCAGGAGTGACACTTGCTCTGTCCCTGGCCCTTGGGGGGCCCCATCTCTCCGTTGCTGACAGGATGAGGTGATGCTCTGTGAAATGCCGGCGCGCAGCCGGCTGTGGGGAAAAGCTCAGCTTTCTCTGCAGGCGGCTGGAGCAGCAGAACGTGCTGCCACGAGACTCTCCCAAGGGCCTCCTGGTGCGGCCTTCTCCATTACTGGGCTCGGCCTCTGGGCTTTGGTATCGGACTGGCAGTGTAGTGTCTGCGACGGTTTGTGCCTCAACCTGTACCCAAACTACTCACCAGCACAAGTCAGTAAAAAAACAGTGAAGGCCTATTAGAAAAAAAGTACCTTATTAAGAAAAACTACGCTATGCTTTCAATTTAAGAGCTGCTGTGCACAAATGCTTTGATCCCGAACTAATCAGTGTCTATTAATTAATTAATTGGCACCTAATTAATAGCAACATAAGTCACTAAGCAGTCAAGTTTTTGTTTTTTTGTTTTTTTCAAGGGGCATTTCCTCTTGGAAGTAGAGCATCTTCTCATGTCCTGACTTGGAATTTTCCCGCTTTTGTAATGTATTTGACACCTTTAAAAGGCTTGTATTTTTCTCCGTACATATCTAAGCGATTCACCTTCAGTCCTGAAAAAGACAAAGTACAAAGTTAAAAGCAGAAGGCTAGAAATGGTGTCAGTCCATTTAGAAATCCTCTTTCCTTGCAGCACGGTGAGGGCTTCAAGGGAGGGCAAAAGCTTTTTTTCTGTTGTGCTGATTGAGCCAACACCTTTCCTCCTTCCACAGGATGCACCACTCAACGAGCAAATCTTACCTCCCGCAGCTCCTCCGCCCTGTGCCCATCCCCAGGAACGGAGGTGAAGCCAAGGACAGGTTTTAAAATTCTTTGCACTCTAAAGTCATGATTTCAAGGGTCCATGGAACCCCTGCTATTAATTGAGGAGTGCCAGTCGCTGTTAATTACCAAACAGTTTTGGGTCGTCCCCTGCTTTCTCACAGCTCTACTACCTTTAGCATCCAGATGTTGGATCCACTGGATTTACACAGTGGATTGCAAGTTTGAAAAGGAAAGCGCAGGATTCTGTTCTTACACAAGGACTAACCAGTACTGACTCAGCAGTCTAGGAAGCAAAAGGACCATTGCCTGACGCCTACTGAGAGAGGTAGTACCTGTCCTGCCACAAATCCTCCTCTGCTGTCCCCACTCATCCTCTCTCCATCCAAAGGGGAGCCCGTGAGGCTCGTAATCCCTTGCACAAGCATTTCACACGAGGACGACTCACGTGATTTAAGTGTTTGCAGACTGAGGACTTGTTTGCTTCAAATTTACTTTCGCGCTTACCCTCTAGACTTCATTCTGATTTTATTTGTGGATTGTTCTGAAGATGAACAACTAACCAGCTCCAGAAGGAAAGAGCAAGAAAGGTGTTCTTTAAAATTAATGGAGTTTTTTGCCCAGTAGAAAGGGCTTTAGTGGTACAAGGCTAAAGCAAGGAACAAGCAGCATCCTAAATCATCATCCACCACTCTTCACTACAAGGATAAATTTGCATATTTGATGCACAAGTCAACAAAGAAAAATCCATTCTTCTGTAAACTTCTCATAACCTTTCTTTAGCAAAACAACTGGGAATTCACAATTCCCAGCAAGAAATCTTCAGGCAACTGTCCTGTGTGGGTAAACCCAACTTTACCTTTTTGGGCCAAGCTGACTTCAAATCAGCATCTCTAATTAAAAGATTAACAGTTTCTCACTTCACTTCCTACTGCTACTCATTCTCTCGGTACCAGTTTTAGATAACACCCACCCACTCACCTGAAATTGCAAGCTGTTGGATCTTAAACTGGATGTTTAAACTGGGATTCTCCTCTGGCTTGGGGGCTCCAGACTGCAGGTTCACAATGCCCTTCAGGTTCGGTAGCTTCTGAGGAGTGATTTTGCCAACGTCCCACGTTAACACCTTGTCAGGAAAGAGAATAGTGGCAGTAGCTTTCCAGGAAACAACTTGGGAGGTGAGGTCCTGTTCATGGCAAGCTTTTAGTTTGCAGGCTGGGTACAGAAGGTAGCCCTGAGAATGGTCCCACTGGAAAACGGCACGGTTAGGTGTGGGGTGGGGTTTTTTTTGTTCTTATCACAAACTGGAAAGTTTTAATAAATGCAGAAAAACCTCAGTTGTCCCTACTTCTACAAACTTCTGCAGTTACAATCCACCTGGTTATTCCAACTCTTGGTGAACACAGAGTATAATGGATTTCTGCAGAGAGGAAAGGAGACTTCAAGTGTTTTTGTTGGTGATTTTGTTTTCCAAAGATCAAGGTTGGTTCTTTTTGAAACCAAGCGTTACTTGGGGAGCCTTCACTGAGAACTGCTGACTGAGATACTCCGAGGGCAGCAGAAAGCTCAGAGCAGGGTGTCAGAGCCAGCAGAATGGTTTGGCTCAGGCTGCAATTCAGAGAAATGGTTCCTGGCTACTAAAAAGTTTCAGGAGCTTTAGGAAATTTAGGTCTTAAACCCCAGCCCAGAGGCAAGACAAGAGAACTCCCCAGATATGGGTTTTCAGACCCTTTGTTTTCCTTCCTGTGTGTCTTCAGGCAGACCTTTCAGAAGAGGTATCTTTTTTTCATTTCCTGCTCCCCATTTTTCTGGCTACCCATTTTCAAGTCTACTGCATGTTCTCCAGGTAAGTATGTTTTAAAGAACATAGACTCCAAACCACACCGTAGCTGAAACCACCAGCAAAATACTGCTGTGTCCACTTAAGAAAAATACTAGGGGGTGAAGAAGCAGGGGAAAAAGAGGGGAGGGGAGGGAACTGATAAACCCAGAAATCATGGCTGGTGGGTATCTCACGTGAAAAAGTAGGTTTTGAGAAGATTTTAACTCATAAATATACAGTGAGGGGAACGTTTCCTGCTAAGTGTGGAACGCTGCCCCAGTGCTCTGCAAAATGGGAGACTTGTTCTAATGTTGTCTTAGATATTTAAGTAAATAAAACCCCAAGACTTACTTTAGTAACTGGGTCAAACGTGTAGCTGCCTTGTGTAGCAGTGAGGTTCATATTAAGTACAGCCTTTGGCATGTGAACGGTCATGACAACCCCTTCAACCGTTTTCCCCATGTTCTGTTTTGGTCCAATGGTAACATCAAATCTTCCCGAAGAACTGTTTTCCTTAAAGCTGATCATGTGTTTCACATATACAGGAATTGCCACCAAGCTGAAAAGAGAGGACAGTAGGTGAATGCATCCTTCTCTCCTTGAGAAAATAAGGCTTTTTCTCATAAATAGTTCTTGTGTTTCCGGCAGGTATTCAAATTGGAACCAGTTTGTTTTGAAAGTGAAAAGCGATACTCAGCTCTTCAACATCATCGCTCAAGTGATTTTATTAGCAGAGAAACACAGGAAAAGAAAGATTTTCTTCCAAATAATTTGTCCTAATCTCTTTCCCTCTACCTGTTTAACTTTTTTGAAGTAATCTCAGGGAGCCAATTCTCAGAACAGCCACTAGTTGAATCAGACTTAGTTTGAAAATACCTGCAGTTTAGACTTTTCTGCTTCGTTCATTGTATGAAGATCAGAGAGACTAAACCACAAAGCATCCAGCAGCAATGATGGTGACCAGGAATGAACAGCCCTATGTGACATGTGTCTAAATGGGAACGTACTTCTGTGAACTGACGCGGTAGGAGATCAATCGGAAATTCCCATCGGGAGGAATGAATGAAAGGACTCTCTCAGATTCCCAGCGTTTGAACCGAATACAGGGATGGAAGCTCACGTCATCCAGCAGCCGTGGGTTCTGTAAGCAGTGCCAAAGGAAATCTCATCAGGTATCAGCAGTTTGAACCCGCTACTGAACTCTACACAATTCCTATTTCTTAGACCCGAAGTATCATTCCCAGCCATTATCTGAGACGCGTTTTCTGAGGTAGATGGATTTCTGCTCTGACACAGTACAGCAGTTTGTGTATTTTTATGTACAGACAAAAGCCATTCCAGCTACTGAGCAATGCAGCAACTTCTACAATATAATGCAAAACTCATGATGTTATTTTTCAGATTTCTAACACATGAAGTAGTGACTGTGCTCTTAAAATTGTTTAACTCTGATGATTAAGAAAAATAAATCCTGAGCAACTGAAATCCCCAAACATATGCTAAATTTACCATGAAAGAAAGAGAAAGGTCTGGCATTCCTGAGAGCTTAATACACGAATCAATAACACCTTGAATTTCTGCAAAGACTGTGGAACCTGTGGGGGGGAAAAAAAGAGATACTTAACGTTATTATCAAGGGCCTAACAAAGGTTGTGAAGTGCAGCTGGAAGGCACAGGTGGCATTTGCACAACACTCAAGAACACGCCGAGCACAGATAGGAAAGGTCGTTCCAGTTACCTGTGGCCTGGGCAGCTTGTGAAAATACATGAGCCAGAGCAAACAGCGTGCCTCAACTGGTTGCCAGCAGCGAACAACTAAGAATTTCAGAACACACAAGCTCTCAATCTTCCTTTCTTTCATCCCTGTCCCCTGTCTCCAGAAAACCAGCAAGTTGGGTAGTGGTGCAGGGAAGTTGAAAGACGTCAAACCACCACAGGTTTGTGCTACAGAGCTCCAGATAACCTTGGCTTTCATGTGCATGGCTTGGTTAACACACAATCATCTTCATGTTAAATACACATATAGCAAAAAACCCCAAACCACCCAAAGAAAGAATACCAAGCATCTCACCCAGAAAAGGCTTGTTTCCTTAAATGCCTTATGAGGACAAAAAGGCATGAGCAGGACTCTGCACTGATTAGCCCCAAAAACAAAGGTTATTTTAGAAGATATGTAGAAAATATGGCTGATCTAGTCAAGGGGAAGGAGAAACTGTGAGTTAATACTTCGCCTGAAAAGGAGGGATCCTGTTTCAGATGAAATGAGTTAACTATATCCCTATGAAAGAAGACAACATCCCTGTTCTAGAGGAGCAACCTTATCTACTTCTCAGGCCTAGCGAAGGTAAGGAAGAAAGATTCTTGCATTGCCAGTCCCCAGGGGATGTGAGCAGTAAAGAGTGGCTATGACTAGTGCAGTGGATCCTCAGTAGGAAATTTAAACACTCAGAGGACTCTGATTGGGCTTGAAATACGTACAGAAAAGGTGGTCTTGATTAGAACTCCTCAGACTAAGCACCACGGTGTACGGAACCAAACCACCATTAATTACTGCTACAAGAGCAGCACTAAATAAAGAAATCAGAGATTTGGTCTCTGCCCCATTACCACCACAAAATGCAATCTTCTGCTTTAGTAACTGACAGCTCCAATAATGAACAAAAGAGCAGGCTCCTGCCCACAGCACAACAGCTTTATTTTTGGGTCATTTTTTTCTACTTCTTGGCACTGACCACATTTACACCAAAGTTTCAGATTCCTCCTCAGCATTACCTCTGGGATTAAAGATTTCCCTATTTGAAGATACCATGTTTCATTTACAGAAAAGACAGCAGTAGTGTGCTTTGTAATATCTGACTCCAGCTCATATATAAGGAAAAGAACACTGTCCTGCTATTTTGCACTGAGCTTTGCCTTGCTATGAGAAGAAAGCTAAGGAAAGCTTTTGTCTTCTTCATTTGAGGGCCTACAAGGACGACTGGAAATTGATGGCAGGAACAATGGAAGGTAATTTTCTCAATATATTTAAACTTTCAACTATTTTTTTTCCCATTTATATCTCTTAAGAGATAATCAATACATAAACAGAAAGCACCTAAGTACAGGATACTTCTTGTGGATGTTCCTGCAGCAGCCAAGAGCCTGTTGCTATTTTAGGATAAACAAAAGAAATACATGTGGGTGTGCTATTTTAATTTGTGTATTTCTATTTAAAATATAGATTCATGTACATAAAACCCACACAAAAAAGCAGCTGGACTGTATTCTCTGTAAACATCAGCAGCCAAATGTAAATGCATTCAAAAAACGAGTTTGGAAGGCATCTTACCTGATTTGTCTATAATCGCATCAATTTCCTCAATGACATCAAAATAAGCTTCGTTGTTTGTGTATTTTACTCCTGCTCTGCGCCAAGGAATGTTGGACAGTTGTCCAGTGGGAAGTGTGTCACCCACATTACTACTGCCTTAAAAATGAAAAGGAACCCAAAATCAGTAATTAATTACAAGAGGAACGTTTCAACTGCCAAAATTAAGAATCAAAGCAAGGTTTGCCCCCAGGAACTGCAGACTAGAACCTGGACTGCTAAAATGTCATTCATTAGGTGACACGAACGTACTTTAAGGATGTGTCCCAGACTTAAGGTTTTCATCAGACCATACCAGGCTCGGGTCAGCAGGAGGTTTGATTGGGAGTAGATTTGGGGCTAAATCCTGTGAAGGATTTCATCACTACAACACAAGACATTACAGCTCCTTGTGAGAGCCTTAAGCTCCCCCTGAGACCTTCACCTGGCTGACTTCAGGGTTTACTGCTAAGAGCTGTTACGAAGACAGACGTGGAAGACGTCTTAGGGAGGGCTCCCACCCTCTTTGGCAGCCACTGTTAGGCTGAGGCTCTCACCCCTGGCACCCATCTGAGCTCCTTGCAGCAACATGACAGCCACATCTACACCTGACCACGTGCCAAATCCATCCAGACCCTGACCCACAGACTTGGCTTTCTGGCTTGACCTGGCTCATCATGATGGACCTTCTTGGCAATTGCTGAGCTGCAGATGACCCTGTTATCATCCGATCCTGACCCTGACCTGTTGGCTCAACTTCTGGGGTCCTTAACAGTGATGCCACTGCCCCTGCTTGTCGTGCTGTCAAATGGTTCTTACTGGTGCGAGAAAAGGACTTCCTGAGCTACCTAAAGTAAACTGATGATTATTTAAAAAAGGAAGAAATCTTCACATTTGGGCCTTAGGTCTTGGAATCCCAGTATAGCAGAAGCAACTCCTTCTGCTAGAAGTATGTCTCATGCTAGGGCCACAGCTCACGCTTGCTTGTGCCCTTTAGCACTATGAAGGTGGCAGTGTGTCCAGCCACGTGAGACAGCTTCACTGGGAGCCTGGTGGCCAGCGGTTGTCATTTCTGCACAACCATTTGGGTAGACCCTTTTCTAGTAGGCAGAAAGCAGAAACATTCATTCTTTTGAGCTAATAAAATAACTCAGAAAAAAAAACCCTCCCTGAATTCCACTCCAGTGTTTTAACACGTTTCCTCACTCCCACTGCACTTCTGCAGGGGTGCCGTTGCCGTGTCTGTCCCTCGTGTCCCTCAGCAGCCTTGCAGGCTGGGCTGCCAGGCCAGGCAGAGTTCTCAGGCTGCCCTCTCCCACCTGCTCAGCGCTGAGCTGTTGACAGTGACAAGACCCAGGCAGCCCTGGGCAGGTGCTTTAGGTCCCTAGAGAATTCTAATAAGGCTTTAGATAAAACAAGAGGATTTGATGCTGCAACCCTTGGCTTCAGGAGTCTTAATTCCCCTGATGGTGGTGCATCTAGTCCTTTAATGTCATAGATCTTTTTCTTAAGTATAACTACTACCATTCAAAATCACACCTAAAAAAACCCCAACAACCAAAACCCAAACCCCAGAAATTAAAACTGCTCAGATTTATACTCAAAGATTAAACCACATGTGCCACCTCAAAGACCAGCTCCTCTGAGCACCAGATCTGTGTGGCCCTGCAGCCCACCCACCACCCTTCCTTAACACAATGTACAGGGGAACATCTTGCATATCCCTGACCCTCTGTGACACCCCAGGACGTACCTCCCTCGCACCTCCTTGCCAGACAAGCAGATTCCACCAGCTCAGCTGACAGACATTTGGCTCTGTCAGTGCAAGACATACCCATTCACAACAGCCTGAGGGATATGGGTGGTGGTGGTGGGGCCAGAGAGGAGGCTGAGGACAGGCTATTTGCTTCCCTTCGTGCTATCCGTTCCCAGGCAGCAAAGATTTATTAGATACCTGTTATATACCTTTTTATGATGACTTCTTACAATATGTGTAACCTTCTCCAGTGCCCCTGACTTATTCAAGGCTTGGGGCTGTACCAATCCCAGAGCACCTGTCTCCAGTATGTGCTGTCTGTGCTTGGAATTGCTGATCCTGAGGGACTTTGGCAGCTGTAGCTGGACCAGACAGTGCCACTGGGGATACCAAAGGGGCCAGGCATACAGTACAAATA
The DNA here is from genome assembly GCA_013400055.1 of Nycticryphes semicollaris. NCBI lineage: Eukaryota > Metazoa > Chordata > Aves > Charadriiformes > Rostratulidae > Nycticryphes > Nycticryphes semicollaris. The sequence goes on along the minus strand of VXBJ01007472.1, from coordinate 62,653 downwards.
AGGAGGAAGTTGCTTTTATTCAGCCCTTGTGAGAGGTGGCAGGACAGTGGCCTCACTTTACAGGTTCACACCAATATGATATTATTTTTTAGCTATGAAACACGATGGGGCTTTGTCTTTAGGCACCTAGTAACCACTGAGAATTATTTATTTTCATACCTGTGATGGAGTTGACAACGGAGCGCAAAATTGTGGGAGGCTTAATCAGCTCCTTCAATATGTTAGATTCTGTTGCCAGTGGAAAGCCGTTGTCTAACATTTCTTCTAGAAGTTCATACACAATAACTACATTGTCCTTAATTGCAGTCTCAGAACACTCGCCGAAGTAATCCTAAATAAAGCAGAGATTACAAAGGAGAGGATTTTTATTCCTGTTCAAATGCTTTGCAATGTTTGTTTGGGTTTTTTGCTTTCAAAAACCCCTCCACTATGTCAAGGAATTTTAGAGTATAAACTGACCAGCTACTGGTTATATCGTATGTTGTTACATTTATCATCTAATTAGAAATAAAACCAGTGTTAACAGTGAAATTATTGTAACTTGTATATATATCTCTCAAAGGTTCTCCCACCTGTGAACATTAATACATTTTCTGTTAAAAGACTCCTGTAAAACAAGGATATTTTGGCAATGCACCTCCCTCACAGAGGTTCCTTTATTTACAGTATCTGTGAAACAGGTCAAAAACTGACTCCTATTTCACATCTCTCTCCTCCCTCCACAGTGCTTCATGTCTGCACGTTCCTTCTTGTTCATCTACATAACATGAACAGCACAAAAGCTTACAGAAAAGAGACAGCTTTTACAAAATGTGGTTCAGGTTTTAGTGCATATACACTGGTATCTATAAGCCAAACAAACACACAAAATACACCTTCTTTTTCTTTGTACTCTATAAACCAGTGTTCTACATAAAAATTGCAAAGGGGAAAGTCACTGACAGGAGCGTCTAGTACCTTTCTTTAACAGGAGTTTATTCAAAAATTCCCTTGGAATTAATTCAAATTATTTAATAGTCACAGACCTGAAAAGTATCTGCTACTCGGTGTAGAAATTCAATTACAAAGAGTGGCGGCACTTCTGTCTGTATGACAGACACAAAGAAGATTTTATCCCGATAGATGCTGATGAGGTAGTGATGTGGCGTTGAGATGACAGGAGGCACATTCTCAACATCGATTGCTTTCTCCTGAGCTTCAAAGAAATAATCACACACAGATTGGCTCACAACGCTCTTCCAGTGCTTCTCCAAGAATATATCACCAGAACAGTTTATGAGAAACAGGCTGTGGATCATTTTCTGTTGGAAACACATCCAAAGAAGTTAAAATAAACAAAAGGACATGAGGATTCACATTATTTCTTCTCGCTGATTCTCTTTCTTACAACAGTTATTCTTTATTAACACATACTACGAATTTAAGAAAAAGATCTGCTTTACTGCTTTCTTTAAATTGCATTTTCTTTATTTAGAGGAATTTTCCCCTTCAAAATATTTCAGTGGATTAAACCGCTAACTTCTATCACATGTAAACAAGCAGCCTTGATTTCCACTTTCATCCCGATTTGTAATTTATTTCTTAAAGAAGGGCTGACCCTCCTGAGCTGGCACTCACTTAAACATGCTTGGCCACTGACATATAACGTTTCCTATGGCAGAGGAGTTTGCGTAACATTTACACCCATAACCAAGAATCGCACTATCTTAAAGATAGAGCTCTTTAGCTTGTCAGCTTTCAGCTATTGAACTAGAAAAGTGTTTGTTCTTTATTTGCTGGCTGATTAGTCTTTTACTTATGATCTATGCCAAGCTGCACTTGGATAAAGGGTTGGAATGCATTAAAAGTACACAAACCCAGGAGTTTAAATCTGCTTTAATGAATATAATTGCCTCAAATGTGTTTGACACACATGAAATATGTTTAAATAAAACGTTTTACACTTAAAAACTAACTCACTGATGAAAAAGGGGAGTATGAACTGCAGATAAGGAATGTAACTTTTTTCACCTATCTTTAAAGATCTACAAGTAGCATGGCTCAGCCACCGATCCTTCATTTTATTCATGGCACAAGAAACTTATCTGCCTTTTAAAAAAACTAATTCTCAGCCTATTTCTCAACTTTCAATGAGACAATAAGCGAACTAAGTTGTTGATTTAAACGAAGGAAACAAACTATTTCCTCCACATCTACAGAAAAGACAAATGCTACCAGACTTTAGCCGTTACATCAGACAGACATAATGCTTTGGCTGGCCTACAGCATAACCATCCTCTGACAAAAATAAGGCCCAAGTTTAAAGTCAGGCTTAGAAAACAAAACAAGCACTGGCTCCTCACAGTGGAGTTAATCTTGTACTTAAATCCTGCATATATTCATGCTGTAGTTGAAGCAGCTGCCACTGGTTATTCATCCCGTTTGCCTTCCAGGTACTGATTCGATCAAGTCTGTGCCTCTGTTATTACCTGTATCAGGAAAGTGGTCCAGACATAAATTGCCCCAGAAAAAAGGAGTTTCTGGTCAGATCAGCTTTGTGATCAAAGTTTTTGCATTGCCAGAGAGTGCTACAGCTGGTGCAGAGGAGGTGGTGGAAGTGGGCAGATGGTAGCAATGGAGACATCCTGAAGCAAAGTTTATTTAGCCTTTGGGGGAATTCAAACATGACTGAAACAGGAAGACCACCAACAACTCAGTATGTCCAAGAGAAGCCAAACACATCTACTGAAAACCTATCATAGTTTTCATTAATCTTAGGATGTTTGGCCACGATCATGCCAAAAAAATGGAGCTAAAATTTGCTCCCTTTGCTAATGCTGCCTCTGGCACACAAACGTGAAGATGGCCCAGAAGCATCTAAAAGTGAATGGTCCAAGTCCCACAGAGATACTAATACTAAGGAGTCTAAACACTGTATGATTAAGCCTCGTTCCAAGATTTCGGAATAAGCACTTAACTCCATCCAGAGCGAGCTCCTGCTGGAGCAGGAGCTGCCCAGAGTACTAGGCTGGCCTCCCAACACACCTGTAACACTGAAAAATAGTCTGGCCCTGCAGGCCTCGACTAAACAAAGGTAGGAGGTGAAGGTAGTTAGCACGCAGGGCCTTGCCAGGTCTTAAGACACCTCCTGGTAAGAGTTCACTGCCTTTGGTGGTAGACATGAAAAGACCAATAGTGAAAAAGTGGACAGAAGAAATCCAACTAAACCAGAACAGTATGTATGAGGAAGTTTTTTGGAAACAGTGATTGTCAATTCACTGAAGAGTGAGAAAGGAAACAAAGCTACAAAGTGTTATTGCACGTTTCTACTGTATCTCTCCTGGACAAAATTAATCTCTAATTTAGTTTGTCAAAAAAACCTGACACTTTTAATACTGTAAGTACAACATTCTTATAAAGGAGCCTTGACACAATTGCTTTAATCCAGTTTAACTAAACATGTTCTGAATTTAGCCAACGCTGAACATTAAAACCCTCCAAAATCTCCTGGATAGTCACACAGCGGTGACAAGTATAATCAACCACTGAATGTCAGTATTGTTCCACACCAAGGCAGCCCGAACATATGAAGGTGATCAGCTATAAAGCTTAGAATAGTTCTCTGTACATTTTAATATGGATACAATAGCATATCTGTTAACAAACATAAACCCCAGTTCCCAGTAAAGGCACACAAAGCTGCACAGGAGAGCTTCAGTGCAAGCAGCACTGGTAATACCCCATTTCCAGAGGACCTGATCTACAGCCCACTATGGAGAAGCTCTGCTGGACTGCAGGCAGTTTCAGACCATACTCTGACAAAGCACATCAGATACGGGTGTCAGAGTCATTTTAGGTCCTAGCAGTTGTCCTGCTGTTAATTTTCATACACATTCCATTGATCAGATTGCATTTGTCACCATATGCTACCTAAACACAGCAACCCTGCCATATCAGTCAATGGGCAGCTCAGTTTGGGCCCTTCCCCCTGCCAGTGCCCACTACAGCAAAGAAGGTCATACAGCAGCAGGGACACCAGTATATTATATGCAAGACTAAGTCACTTGGTTTATCCCAAACAATTGGCACCAGCCAAGTAAAGATAGATTTCATGCTGTGTATCTTACAATTGGTGCTACTACAAAAATATCTTACATAAACTGTTTTTAAGCAAAAATTACTTAAAGCACTCCCAATACTGAAGCTTTCCCCGCTAGTCTATTTTTTGAGTGCCAGATTTCATTTCAGACACACAGACATCCCTCAATTAATTTCTCAGCACCCTACCTTCTCCCGTCTCATCAGAACAACTAGATTTACAAAGACAAAAAGAATATAAAAAAATGCTGAACATAAGAAATCAATCCAGTAAGATTCCTCACACCAATAAGTCAAGTTAATAGTTGTGGCCAAGCAGCACAGCATGCTCAGAGCTGCGACACTTTGAGGGTAAAAGGTCTTGAATCAAAGTTCCTAAGTTTAAAAATAGCAGTAGCAAAAAGCACAGCACCAAAAAATGTAAGAATCGTGAGAGTACCCGTGCAGCAGCCTACCCACTCACCACTTTGAGATGGCAACCTAACACCATTCTAGGTAAAATACTGAGAGTGGGCTTCTAGGACTATTTCAGAAGGACATGCCTCCCATTTCTCTGCTTTTAGGCCAGCGTAAGAAGCAGACTGAAGATGTCTGTGGATTATTAGTTGCATCTCTAGTCCAGAGCAAGCCATTCAAGCTCATTTTCGGTAGGCTGACAGCCTTCCATCCTACCGCCCAACTGAAAGGCATCTCACAGGCACTGCAGCAAGCAGCTGCCCTGCAGAGGTTTTGCAGCTTCCTCTCAAACTCCCCATCCTCGCTCTGACACATGAGACTCCACGTGATTCCTTGCAGTCATTTCCAGCCAAACAGAATTTGAAGTTCTTTACAGAAGAACTAAATATTTTAACTGATGCGCCTTCTACACGCTTGTTTCCAAATCTGTATCTTTTCTTTTGACTAAACGTGGACTTTGCAACGTTACTGGTTTTTTCACTCTCTTGGCAGAGAAACATCTGGACTGAAGTCACAGCAGGCTCACAAGACAAAAGTGGAGCTCCTTGGCAAGAGGGAGAGGCTGTGAGCATGGGAAAAAAAGACTTGATTGCACGTGCTTGTCCTTAGCTACAATTAAGTACTCTAAAATGTAATTAATGCAGAAATACTGTTACCAGCTGTTTTTCTATAACACTGAGTTGAGTTCCAATCAAAGCTCTGAAAACCAGGAAGTGAGGAATTTATCACTGACCCCTGCAATGCCCTTTAGAACTAGGAATAATCACTGAAAACAGCTCCAAGTGGGACCATCGCTGGGAAAGTATTCCACAGCTCCCGTGTTCCCTGCATTTGGCCGTAGCTGCTCTGAAGGGTGGAANCCTCTGTTATGTATTTGTGGAAATGAACTTCTAGTGACAAGTGAATGGAAAGTAATCAAATGCTTGAAGTAATCTGGAGAAACAAATAAGCTAAGATAGGCACTTCTATTTCTATTTTAAAGCAAGTATTTTTGTCACAGCCAGCTGGTGGGCAGTTTAGCTTTTCCCTATAAATTCAAGATGTGTCACAAACATGCGAGGACAACCTTTGCTCCTCACCTCCCCAACCCCATTCACCAGCTCCTAAACCAGCAAACTGAATGAAGAGAAATCTTATTAAATACCTGAATGCCATTTTCAAGGCAGCCAACACGGCAGCTTTTACATATGTCTAACTGGCTGCCCCACCTCTGGCACGACATTAGAAGCTGTGATTCACAGTGATATACCTGGAAGCCTCAGGTCTTAGGAAATGTGAACGTTCTGTAATTTCACAGTTTTTTTAAGGCTCCTATCATTGTTAGTATTATCTTACTGCTGCTGCTCGAGTGTCGTGAATCTTGCCGTTTCTAAAATGTCCACAGCTTAGGTAACTGCACAGTAAAGTAAAAACACACTTGTTAACCTTCTTAAGAACTGCCTGGTGTCCCTCTCTGTTAGTCAAGCAGAGCTCCCAGAATGAAATCAACTCTAACTTAACACCAGGAAGAGCTTGTGTCTGCACACCTACTCAAGATGCATATTTTATCAGCGAGATCAATCTTATTAAAGACTAGACACACTGCTTCCCAGATGCTCAGTATACATTTATTTATCTTTACTCTCATTTAAAGCAACTTAGTAACTTTCTGGAATTGTTTTTAAAAGGAAGTAGTCTTCTGAGAATACTCTGAAGTTGTCTCAAATCAGTGTTTGGTATCGTGTTTGGTATCCATAAAAAAATTTGCAACTTCCTCTAAGCTTTTACCAATAATAATCACAGCCTGCATAAGAATTTGTGCAGCATTTAATCTACTGACTGGTGAGCTTACCAACAACATATTTGTATGGCGCCTATGTTCAATCTAGTTCCAGTATAAATCTAAATCTTCTAATTGCTGGCAAGATAGTTCCATCTCTTGCCAACAGAACAATATTAGATCCTGCATAATCAGGCAGTATTAGATCCTGAGTAACTGCAGTTCCCTTTGGGACCTGCAAGAACAGAAAGCTTCATTGCAAAAGCTGAAAAAGCAAGAGTTTCTTAAAAAAAAAACAACTTACCACAACAATTAAAAATTCATTGCTAAAACGGCATTTTTACATTAAGATGGAACATTTCTAATACAATTTACATCTCAATTAGCCACAGGTAAGGTGAGTATCTTGTTACACATTTACTATCGGATTTTCAGGAGCAGACTGATAATTAGGCTCATATTCCAGCCAAACCACTAAGAACACTGAACGGCCAAGGCAGCAGGATTCGACCACAGGATATAAAAGCCTCGTCTCAGTAGCTCTTTGGGAAGATGTTGTCCACGTGCTCTCTTCCAATTCACTGCTATAGCAAGTCTGATGGGCCAGAGCAACAGCGCTGCCAGCGCTTTTTTACAGGCTCTATTTTAAGAGGCACTCAAGGTTCAAGAAAGGACAAGCCCAGTAACAAAGAGCCACGCACTACTGAAATACTAGATCAGAGCCAAGTATCACTGGAACCCTGCTGTAAATGACAGCTCTTACTAACGTGGGTGCTCTCTGCCACGACTAGTCCAAAATGCAGACAGTAGAAAGAGTGCTTTATAACCTTTTTTACTTCCCTTCTCTTCCATGAGAAGAGAGCAGAGCAGCACTGTTTATTTCTTCCATCCTATAGAATAAAATCAGGCTCCAGAATAAGCAGTCTTAGAGAATCTTTCAAGAAGTTCCTGTTAAAAAGTGGCCTCTCATTCATTATGTTGAACAAGCATTAAAAAGTTATCACTTGTTTTCTGCGTAATTACAAAGTTTTGAAAGCTACATGGGAAATAAGTTGGGTGAAAATAAAAGGGAAATAAGAGGAAGGAACTTAACATTCTAAAAAGGCTTAATTTGGTTTCTTCTCATTAATACAGCCACGAAGTACAGCTGCCATTTGCCACCTGCTGTTCAGACCTCTCTACCTCAAGGACTTCAATTTCTCTTTCATGAATCTTCACGACAAAGTTGTTATTTAAGATTCCTAATGCAGAGCTGCTTGTAAGGAGAACATTCTAAAAGGTAACTGGGACTTAGCTGGTGCATAGCTGTTTTGCATAATAGGAAATTTCATTTCTGGGCAAGGACAGCACAATTAAGCACTAGAGGGCGTGGAACGGTCTTAATGTTTAATTTGCCATCTGCAAGGAATTTTCAGGTATGTGCATGCAGACAGGAAAGGATCTGCTTGTCCCATTTTTATTTTTCTTTTCAAACCCAGGTTTTTTTGTGTTTTTGAGTTAGAATCCAATATACCACAGGTTAAATCCTAGACGTTTACAGTGAAATACTGCTCAGATTTTTTTTTAAAAACCGAGAAGCTATGTACTATTCAAACCTGCTGGGAACTACCAGCTGAACCATTCTCATGCCTGGCATAGTCAGTTCTTTTGTAAAACACTGCTTCCACCACTTTATCTCTCGCATTAGTAATTTAATTTATTTGCAATTAACGCTTCCTCTTCAATACTGCAGTCTGCCTTCCATGAACATGAATTTTCATTATCCAACTATGATTTTTTTGTCTTGTTGTTTATACAATAGCTACATTCAATGGTGAAGCTATTCCTCCAGTCTGATCACCATCTAATATGTACAAATCACTCATCCTACTGAAAAGACAGTGAGCGTGTTGCTACTTCAAAGCAGATCAGCACTGAAACAAAAGAAAAGAAGGGAGAACCTCCACTCCATTACCCTGTTACGTAGCGAACAGGGCAGAAGTGATGTGCAATGCACGGTGGTGGGTTATAATGGATTAATTTCTGGTGTGTATTATGCAAATCTACAATCACTGGGTCCCTGGCTAATTAAGCATAACCAGAGCCACCATGTTCGCAGCAATGCTGCTGAAGAAAAGACTTCCGTGGCTTGGGTGCTACCCCTCTTGCAGCTCCTCGGCCATGACTTTGCTGCATGTTTAGCATAGAGCCCTGATTGGCAGCTCCTGCGGGCCCATCTTCCCTAACAGCTAAATTAATTACCTCCCTGCACATAATCCCTCCTTCTCGTCATTTAAGCGCTTTAGGGTGACCCACACAGACCTCCCCAGGGCTGGGCACTGAGGGGCTGAGGACCCCGGGCAGGCCGGGACCCTGCAGGCCTCACAGCTGGGCCTTGCTTCCAGCACAAGCCACGCTGTTCCACACCAGAGCCCAGAAAAGCGCGCTTTCATTATCATTACTGTTATTATTCTCACACGGAAATAATTTTGTATTTAAATGGACAGGGAACAACGGAAATGGACGCTGGTAAAGCGGGAAGTCCCGGATGGAGGGGGCAGCCTCCCGCTGCCACTGCCGACCGTGATGTTGCCCCGCTTCCTCACCGGATACCCAAAGCTGCCGGCAGCTGCCTACGGGGCTGGCCACCGGCGGCTCCCGCCAGGCGGGGGCCCGGCGACTGCCTCCCTGGCCCGCCCCGCTGCTTCCCCCGATCACGGAGACCAACGCCCCCCGGTGAGACCTCCCTCAACAGTCCGGGCACCCCCCCCTCCTCACCTCCCCAGCCCTACGTACCTCCCCCGGCCCTCTGAGGCCCGCTCGCCCCGGCCCGGCTCGGCCCGTCCCGCTCCCGGGGCAGCGGCCAAGATGGCGGCGAGGCCCGGCAGCGCGCGGGGCCGCCCCCCGGCGGAGGCGCGGGCGACCGGGGCGCTGCCTGCGCNGCGGGGGAGCCGCAAGCTAAGAAGCTCAAGCTGGAGCAAAAGCAACTGAGGTAAAGGGGCGGCGGGGCCGCGGGAGGGGGGCTCTCCATCGCGGAGAAACCCTAGCGAGTACCGGAGGGTGGCGGGTTGCCACCGGTGCTGTACCCGGTGGAGGACGGGACATGTGCCGTCGCGGTCAAAGTCACGCCGGCAGGGTCCCGCCGGGCTGGGCCACGCGCGGTGCGGTGTGGGCGGCCCCGCCGCGGGACCGCGCTCCCCTCTCGCTCCCGGCGCCGGGCACACGTGGAGGCGGGCGGCGGGCCAGTCCCGCTGCCGTCGGTACCGCTGCCGAGCTGGACGTGGCGGCGGCGGGCAGGAGCGCTGCGGCGGGGACGGCACCGGCAGCGGCGGGTGTGTGCGGGGCCCGGGCTTTGCCGCGGGGCCGGGGTGGGTTCCCCCCGAGGAGGTTCTGGAGGGGGTGGTGCCCCCCCTCCTGATGCTGCAGCTTCTTAGCTTCCCAACACGACCGGTGTTGGGAACGCAGCCTGGGTTGTCACCGCGTGTGCCTCGTCTGTGCGAATATCCTCCCAAGAACAGCCCCGATTAATGCCCTTGAGGGGGGGGCTCCGTCCCCGATGGACAGGATTTTGGTTATTTGACAATCCTCGCATTTTCTTCAGGACACATGGAATATTTTTAAGGGTTTTCATATTGAAATAATCCGTGCCGTTTGCTATACTTCCCTATTTGTGTGATTATTGTATAATATCACTCACTGAGCCCCATCTGACCCAGGGCCTGCACAGAAGCAAGTCATTTATTTTTAAATGTCAGAAAAATATAAGGTTTCTCAATGCTGGGACCACAGGCCAAATGTGTACTGAGAGCACTGTAGTGGAGCTCTTGTTGGTGCAGTTTCTGATTTGGTTTTTTGGGGATTATTCACATGAATATAACTGTAAGAGTCATCTCCTTCCAAGTACTCAGTCTATAAAGAGGATTAATGACTTAAGGCTTGAAAGGTCTAAAATTGCCTTGGAGATAACTAATAACTCGCTCAAATATAGCATAAAAGAGATGTATTTTAGTACAGAGATGAGAACAGTGCCTTTCAGTACTGGTGTCCTTACTGAACGAACTAATCCTATTAAATTTGTCAAAGTCAGGGTACTTGCTCCTTTGGCAGCTGAGTGACTTTTCAAGTCTAATAATAGTTGACAAGCTCAGTTGCAGATAGTGGAAGAGGAAAATTGTAACTGAGCTCTGAAAGCAAATAAATGGCAGGCGGCAGTGTAAGGTTGTAATTAAAAAGCAACAGTTATTTCCATGGGCCTTAAGGCAAGGTGGGACAAGAAACTGGGAACTGCAGTGTTTCTTTTTATACAGCTTTTTAGAGGAAAGTGCATTTTACCTGCTTCAACTTGAAACACGAAAATTCCAAAATTTGAAAAGGCTATTGAAGTACTGAGTTAAAAATGTAAAGGATGTTTACAGTGAAATGAAAGGCCACAGTGACGTGTTCTGGTAACAACTGGTTAAACTGAAGCACTGCTTTTGTGAGCTATGATGGGTAAAACATGGGGAACGTCGTTAGAAGTTGCGGACTGTAATTCTGTGCCAGGTTATTTCAATATGAAGTGTAATCTAGACTCCAGCTCTGTTTCATAAGAGGAGAAAAGCCATAATCAGCTGCTGATTAAATAAAGTTAATGTGTGCTGTAGGTTGCAGGTTGGATTTGTGAAGCGGGTGAGGTGGTTGGCCTGAATTTGGCAGACCTCTGTGCTCCCTTGAACGTAGCAGCAAGAACGTGTTTGACCGAGTGCTGCTGAGGGACTTTGTCCCCTGATAAAAACCAACGTGGAAGGTACCAGAATGGTCAAGATTCCTTGATTTTTGTTGTATTTGTAACGAGGTTTGGTTGGTAATGTAAAGCACTGCTACCTATGCTTGGGAGTACTGGAAACTGTTAACCTACAGATTAGACAAGAAGTAAAACAATCACTGAAAAATTTGGGGACATAATAACTTTGTATCTGTTCTACCAAGAATCAGAGGAGAATTCCTTATTCTTGATGTCTAGATCTGAGACTCTCCAGCCTCTTCCGAAGACCATGTCTGATGGACTCAACAAGGATGGTCGTGTACCTTACTTATTCTCCCATATAATATGAACCTGAATTTTTCCTGTGGCTATCACAAATACTATTTTAATATAAAATAAACACATAAAATTAAACTCCACTCCACTCTGCATCTTGTCAACAGTTACATATCCTTCCTCTGTATTTTTTTTTCATCGTTTTGTCTCTCAAAGTGGCATCAGGGAGGTTTCATGAGTAGAATTAAATTTTATTTTTATTTTTTTTTTAATGCCTTTTGATCCCTTCAGGCAAAGGAAAGCAACTATTGCTCCCATGTGAGGTAGGCAAAGCTGACCGGGTTCAGCTACAGTTGTTTGAAAGCAATATGGGATGGCTGCTTTTTGCCACCCATTGAGCAGAATACAAAGCCCGAGACCCAAACCAGCGTTCCCAGCTGAACAATGCGTTGTGCTGACGTTAATCTGCCGGGCGGCAGGTTTTTGCATTGTCTTTATTGAGGGGAGCAAATCCCCGCTAAAACCAGCGGGCTTTAGGCAAGGCCATTAACGCGGGCGGTGTTGTTCCAGGCTTCTGACTCCACCTCTGCCGTGTGAAATAAAATATCGTGTTCTGTTTGAAGAGAAAACAGGCTTGCAAAACTGCGAATGGTTTGTCGCTGAGCGGTAGCGTCAACTTACTAGAAACATCGTGGGTTGTTACTTTAGAGGAGAATTAGGAAGGGTTTGTTTCCTCTTATTTTGGGGTTGGTTTTATCTTGGAAGTCTGTGAAAACTGCAGCCAGGCTCCCGTTGATAGACTGCTGTGGTTAGGAAATAATTTGGACTTTCTGTGTTGAAATGTTTGAGCTCGTATGTACCTGTCTGTATTGAAATATGCAGGTGTGCAGAAGGAAAAAATAATTAACAGACTTGTGAAATCCTCTGCTGAGAAGTCCCCTCTGCTGCGTTGTGGCCTCTTGGCCGTTCTGCAGCTGCTGTATTGATTGAATAGTCCTGACACGGCTGGCTGTTGGGACAAATGAGTTTATCTACACAGAGACAATGTAAGCATTGAATTTGATAAATACTTGATACTGGAAGTCCAAAGTACAATATTCCTCTTCTTCCGTTACTATTAAACATCTCTTCCTTTTCAGAATAAATTATCAAACGCTCTGTGGGCAATTGTTATCAAAAGCTGTCCTTTGTCATTGCAGCTCCACTAGATTTTAGACAGTTTCATACCAATGACTGTAAAAATATTGCTAATTTAATGCATTTTTTAATTTTCTTAGTAAGATGGCTTTTAATTCAGCTTATTCTTTCATTGAAAGGAGATTCTGAGTATTTCAAATTAGCTGTGACAAAGCTTTCAGTCAGAATTTAGTAAATCCTTTTTTTCTATTATCTCTGGCTTTTTCGTTTTTTTCTTTCTTTAATTTCATCCCACTCCCCATTTGTATGCATTTCAGTTTCTGGCTTATACTCTTCTCACTTTCTGATTTCTCATTTCTGCAAATATGGGTAACTTTTTCCGTGCCACTCTAACGGCCCCGTTGTACAAAAAAAGATCTGAGACTCCAGCACGTTGCTGTCTCTGTGCCCAGAGGAATAAAAGCAATAGATGTTTTTTTTTCTGCAGGTGGATGTTTTAGACCCCTGTAGAAAGCAGACCAACAGGTACAAATGTCTTTTGAAGACACCAGCAACAGACTTTGCTAATTTTGCTTTATTTAGGAGATAACAGCAGCAACCTTGCGCTGACAGGAATATATCCCAAACCGGAATGCCTCACGGCATGGAAAATACCTCGCTCTGATGGTTCAGGCGCCGGTTTCCATTGTTCAGATACGTAACTCTCAAATTACTGTTCAGATTGACACGTGTCTTTGCCTGGCCTTTGATGTAATCCTGTGGGATTTCTCACAGCACGGGTCATATTTCCACAGTTTTGTGTTCTTGCATTGAAGAGGCATGTTAGGGTGGTTTCATCCTTTTTAATTAAAGTAATTCCTTGCTTTACATGAAAGAGCATGTAGCCTGAGGAAAGAGGAGGTCGTGGGAAGGCTCTTTCTGCCCCGGACCTTGAGCACGGCTGGTGTCTCTCTGTTTCATTACTGATGTTACCTGCAGCCCATATGGCCCAAGAGTCATACTGACGAGCAACGATAGTTCAGACCTAACGAGAGCCTTACCTTTCCTGCAGAAAAGCATGCCTCTGCCTTTGCGTGCTGCCTCCCTGAAGTCAACAGGACTAGTCTTGTCCCCAGAGCTGCTTGCATGCTTGATTACCCGTGGGAGGGGAGACAGCGCAAATATGCCCATTTCATCATGAATCTTGAAGTTCCTGTGAATTTTTTCCGAGAATTGCGAGTCCCTTCCTTTTCAGCTAACAAAACAGCTTGTGTAGAATTACTCATTTAATTAGATCTACTAATATTACTTATAACCAGACAAGGAGGGTGCCTGGAAAGGAGACTTGAGTGAATGTGGAGGTAGTTGAATACAGTGTCAATGCAATAGTGTGAAAAGCGCTTTCTGCAGAACAAGACCTTGGCTTCCTCTTACTGCTGAAGCGTGCTTGATGTGGAAATGTTTGAAGGAAAACCCTGGTTTGTGATTCAAGGTTGTGATATTGAATTTGAGCAGGTACTTACGCAGGCACGGTACACAAGTATTTCACAAAACCAGTTTCAGAAGCAGGGAACGGGGTTGCTATCTAAAGGTCATTAATTAGTATTTGCTAGCAATGTGTTGGAAAACCTTATCTTCTGGAAGAAAGTAAATTTAACTTGTAGATACAATACGAACACTGTTTTCTCAAGGCTGTTCATTTTCTACTTAGGTAAATTGCTTCTTAAATAATTTCAATTTACATACTAATATTATAAATATTGAAGCATTTTATGCGAAGGAGGGGAGCGCTACTCAGAATTCTGTGAAGGGAAAAGGATTGTTTCCATTTTGCACTGCAGTCGTTTCTGTGATGATTGTTTGACCACAGTCAAAGCTGTTCCATGCTTGAAGGATATGGTAACAGAAGGCTACTTGCTGGCTTTATGCTGCCTTGGGATTTCATTTGCAGGGAAAGATTTTTGGGGTTTTTTTTGCCTTTTTTTTTTTTTTCTTCCCCCCCTTGTACACTCAGTGGTACAAAGCAGCTGTAACTGGCTCACGGGCCAGGCTATTTGATTGGAGTAAGACAGGAAAAAAAAGTATAGCTGTCTGCAACATGATGAAGATTTAGCAGATTTATAGAATTTCCCTTGCTCTTAAAACTGTATGGTCTGTGAAGCTGCATTAAAAGAAATTGGGTTATGCTATGGAATTTTAAAATACTAAAAAAAAAAAAATCTTTCAATCTTTTTAATACTTTGCTAGCAGATCGATGTAAGATGAAAATACATGTTATTTTATGTTGCACAATATGAAATGCACTCTGTAGAAAAGTTTTGCTAACAACCACTGTTCTAGTAGAAAACACATGCAAGCTCTGCAAAATGCTGTTGCTGAAAGAATTTGTGAACTTTCTGCTTGCTGGTCCCATTTTATAATGTCTGCTGAGGCTATTACATGAAAGATCAACCTCCTGCCTTGTGAAGATAGAAGAGCGGGCAGCTTATCTAAGATTAACCCTAATTTGGTACTTTGAAGAAATTTGGTGAAATACAGCAGTTAATGGAGAGCTTCTTATTTATGTATTGTAAACTGGAGAATTTAGACCAAATCTTTGTGGTGTAAAACATAACACATGATTCCAAGGCTAAGGCCTAGATTACCTGTATCTCAAGAGAGACAAGTTTCAAATGTATAAAATGTGTAGTTTCCTGAATTACTTCAATAAAGTGCAATTTTAAAAGTTCTCATGTGCTTACCTGTTGTTATATCAGATAGGGGTGCAGTTCACTTTAAATTCATACTGTGTTTGAAAGGAAGGGTTTTAGTGAAATCACCTGAAGAATAATTGTTCATCATAAAGGATATTGTATGGTCATGAAAATCTCTTCCTTATTGTAAACTAACAGAAGCAGTCAAGAGAAATTGTGGCTAGACCCTGTCAGGTATTAAATACTGTTAGATGCAAAAAACTGTGAATTCTATATTTCTCAGGGATTTCAGAAGCCAAAACATGTGCAAAGGCACAGGTCAATTGCTCCATGCAAGCAGAGCAAGTTCAGGAGGTGTCAGGGAGGCTGAGTGAACTCAGGTTGGCTGCCTATGCCTAGCACATATGTGTTGTGACTACCCATTGGACTTGTGGCACAAGCACCATAAAATTAGTCTGTGAAGGATCATAGGGGAAATGACCATTTTTCCAGGGATACCCTGGGTGGTGTTGCTCCACCTACCTGTCAGGACATCTAGAAGTTCCGTGGCAGATAACCAGAAATCCTGTAGTGGTAGGTGATGCCTCAAAGATGTCAGTAACGGTAGAACCTGCAAGTATGAGATAGTACAAGCAAGACGGTTGGACGCTTGGGATTAGCTGGAAGTTTGTAAAGTGCTATTGACAAATGCTGTTGAGGTGTCACACATGCTATTTCATGAAGGGCTGTGTAATTTTCTAGAAAAACACCTGTTTGGTCCTATCTTGCTGAACTGGTAAAAAAGATAAAAATATTTGGTGGCACCTCATTTGGACTCTGTAGCTTAATCGTTGTAATATGCAGTTGTATGTTACAAATTACTATAAATATGTAGATCATGTTAATGTATTGTATCTATTTTCCTATATAGATTCGTATGTGCTTGTTAAAGCCAGGCAATTACCTATGAAGGAAGCTACAACTTGATTTTTTTAAAAATAAATGATTTGCTATTTAAAATACATGAGATATTACCCATGGGGTAAACCAATGGGACCAACAAGACCAAGCTGTGTTACTGTGCTATTGTTATACTTGCTTGTGATGGGATTCCCTCCTGCCTCGTTTTCAGTCACAAAAGAGAGATTTTGCTCTTAGATACTGAAATTGTTAAACTAGGCATAATCTATTGTTCAGTGTGGATCACAGGATACAGCCCTTAAATATCCAAACACAGTATTTACATTTCATTAGAGTTCAAAATCTTTCATCAGGATTTGGGGACCTGTTGTACTGTTACAACAGGAAGGGGATGGATGCTTTTCCTATTGCAATTAGTTTGACTTTTCAAGACACCTGACACACTTTTAATAATAATTTTTAAGTAGTGATTAATTTTTGAGGGTCCAGTTTAGAGAACCTAAGAATTTTTTCCTACATCAGGTATTGAATGTAAATATTCCTGTTATGTTTATGTGACACTACAGGTCCTTGAATATCATGAACATCTCAAATTTTGGCATGTTCTCTTCTGACACATCCAAAAATCAGCAAATAGTTGAAAAGTTTGGCTTTAATTTTTCTGAGTACAATGTTCCTATTTTGTAGGTGGGGAGGAAAGGAAACTAAGGCTAATAACCACACATGATTAGGAAGTGGCAAAGTTGAAATATTTGATTAGAGGAGACACAGCAGTACTTGACAGAATAATGTGGGATTGACTTTTTGGCAAAAACAAACTCTTCAGATATTAGTACCATGAATTGGAGTTTCTGGTGCCGGTAAGTTAACAAACATGAGTGACAAATCTGCCCAGGGTAGCAGTAATTTTGACAGCCAAATGAAGAGCAAGTGGGTAGGAGGTGTGAAGAACAGGAACCTGGCTTTACTGACGTTTTTAATTTCTGCTACAGTGGATGTTGGGTGGACAAGAACGAGTTTAGGCCATGAAGCGCTTACCCTTTTTTTTCCCTGCAAATGGTGGCAGACAGGCCCCCATCTCCTCAGAGTCTGCGCTCTTGCTCTCTGCCAGGTTGGAAGGATGGTGTAATGGTTCTTGTCCAGTGTCACTGGTGGCCACCAGGCGCTTTGGCAACCGTGGGGATAAAATCAAGCTCCTCTCTGGATCTAAAGCGAGAGCCTGTGTCCACATGGTGCCTGCCTGACACCGGCTCATTGATGGCTGTGGAGGCCGGTGCCCGGCGGTGGCGGCTGCAGAGGAAGGCTTCACAGAAGGTCTCCTGAGGCAGTGTTAAGGCCTGACCCAACGCTCCAATAAAAAGAGTGAAAACGCGTTCTTGTTTGTCAAAATGGGGTGTCCCTGAGGGAGGCGCCGGTCAGTGGTCCCGGGGTCCCGGCGGGAGAGCAGCAGTTCCCACCGCCCCGTGACAGCGGAGGGGCTCCGCTGGCCATCTTTAATGTGGGCAGTGTGGCTGGAACTCCGCACCTCCTCGCCACCTCGATAATACACTGTCATTTTGTTCTTAATTAACGCTGGCCACCGTCATCGCCTCCTCGGGCCGTGGGAGGGAGGTGACAGGAGGAGGTGTGTGGGAGGCGCGCGCTCCCTGCCCCTACCAAAGATGGCGGCCGGGGCTGCGGGCGGGCGGCACCGCNCCTCAGCGCGGCGGCCCGCCCCCGCGGCCGGGTGGGGGGTTACTCGCTCCCGTAGTGCTCGCGGTTGATTTCTGGCGGGCAGGTGGGCGCGCGCCGGCGTCGCCAGCCGCCGCCCGATGGTCGCTCCGATGCCGGTCCTCGCCCGTCCCGTTAGCCCCGGAGCGGCCGCCCGACCTAGCCTAGGGGAGAGCCTTGAGAAACGATGCGTCGGGCCGGGCTCCCGAGGGGTGGACGGCGGGGCGGTGGCCGGGGCACGGCGGGGCT
>VXBJ01007472.1:3233-38191 GCA_013400055.1 Nycticryphes semicollaris | reverse complement strand
TTTCCAAATGTCACTTTTGTTTCCAGAATGATGCCTACAAATGAATGGAGAGCTGCTTGCTGTTGTAATCCTAAGTTTGCTGATTTCTGTGGGATTCTGGCCTTAGGCTGAAAGAAGCCAATGCTGGCCAACATTGAGTCTTTTGTTTTTCTAGCTATATGAAGCTGTAGTGGTGGTGTCAATGGAAAACTTCACTGTTTTCATGTGGTTTTAGTAATTATTGTTTTTTTATCAATTATTTAGTTTAGTCTCTTCATGCTGTCTTTGCTAACCTTTAATTGGAAGCAGTCATCAACATCAGTAGAGTGTAGGTAGCTCTTGTATAAATATTCATGTGCTACTTTTGATGTACTCTTACAGCGCTCTTTTCCCTCTTCAGTGATGACTTTGGGGCAAATAAACCATTTCTGTAACACACCAAGAAAAGCTGTGCAAGTGTGCCTTTTTTAATAGTCCAATTTATCAGTCAAGAACAGGACCACTTCTTACCATGCGGTCTGTTATCTTGCTTAAGCCCGGTTGTTATGCTACCATCCACGTAACCATATCGCTGAATTGCTGTCTGTGTATTGCTGTTGGCATTCACCAAACTCCTTCTCTGATCAGCTTAGAGATGTGCTTTTTCAAGAGGTGTGAAATACAGTTGCTCTTTTAAACCCCTCTGCACGAGCTCACTTTATTCCTGTTGTTGCCACTTTATCTTATTTTCAGGTGATCTGTAAGTTGATTTCATCTCTACGTGCTTGTGGGTTCTTTGTTTAATTTTTAAAGTGCTAATATTTTTTTCTCTAGTTGTTCTTGTAGTTATTAATGGGAATACTGAATTGAGAAAAAAATTTCACATCACCAAATAAAGAACAGGTGCAGAGTTTTATTTCTGAATGTGTACTGTCAGCCACAAATCATTTGTTCTGAAGCTTTTAATACTTACAGTAGTTCGTTTTGCAACAGTTATTTTATGACTTAAATTTTATCTAAAGTTGTGTTTAAGTGAGAGCCTAAATGTTATAAGCTGGTGGCAAAAAACAGGAATGTAATGGGGTGTATGAATCTCAAAAACGTCTGGCACTTTGAATGCTCAAGATATAGACTCGATTTCTGAAAAAGTAAATTATTCTGATGTAATTCTCTGCCTTATGTTTCTACTGAAATAATGTGAAAACCAGTTTCTGAATGTGATGCCTCTGCCCCAAACCCAGCAATACCCCCAACTAATCCTTGTAAGTTGCTCTCATTAAAGAGGTGGTAGGATCTGTACTGCAGCAATGAAATCCTGCAAGACTGTGGCGTGCTTTTCACTGGACCTGATAAGCTTTGCAGAATTTAATTTCATTTAAAAATTAGAAGTCTTATGTACGCAAATTTGAGTCCTGTCAGACAAGTTGAGTTATCTCCTGGAACAACATATGCTCTGTGAGCATTCCTGTACTGCCAAAATGCCTTTGTGGAGTATTGCATTATTTAAAGCAATAACCAGTCCTCCAACGACAGTTTCCCAGGGACCTGCTGATAGCACGATAGCTCTGGTAATAACCTGAGAACCAAGAAGCTTGTCTACCTTCTTCACACATCCCTGATTTAATTTCTAGCTCCCTGTTTGTGGTGTAGGCACTGTACTCCATTTAACAGACAAGCACGTTTCTACTCAAAGCCCAACTACCTTTTGCAATGCTTCTTGAAACGAGAATCAAATCCCACGCCTCCTCAGCTTGTGATGGGAGATAAAATAGCAAACCTGGCTGTAGAACAACTGCTAGAATAAAGTTATCTATTCAAATGCTGCAGGGAGGTGCAAGAACATAGATATTTCAGGACTGTGAAGCATTTGACAGAGAAATTGTCAATCATACCAGCCTCGTCTCTGTTTTTTTTTCTTGTTCGACAAGATGTGCATCCATCTTCTAGCCACCTAGTATCAGTTCTTGGTATCTTGGCAGTGATCAAGTAACTCTGGAGTCTACGTCTCACCTCTTCAACCAGAGGGGACCAACAGGCCACCTGGGCTCTTGACTTGTGAAAAGGTAGCTCAGTGCAATGAGGAAAGAGTTTAAACACCCATAAGAATTTTACACGTTTAGCTCTTCCTGTTTCTGTTAGTTTATCCTCCTATCTTGTATGACCAGTTTTAAGAGTAAATACCTTTGTTCAGATTGAAGGCCTTGATATTGCAAGTTTAATCAATGTTTATTGTCAATGAAATGAGAGAGTATTAAAACAAATATTGTAAGAAGATTGTTTTTGTAAATTCTATTAAGAAAATGCAAGTGAAAACAGCATACGATTGTGTGGGAAGTCTCAGGTGGTGCTTTTAACAATATTTAAGTGGCCTACAATCCATTTTATAAATAAACCTGAAAATAAATACATAATGCAGTCATACCTCTTGGCAGATTGGAAACAGCCTGCTGCCGTGTAATACTGATTAGAGGAAAATGAGCGGTACTGGAGGGTTGGGGGAGTATTTTGGTCTTGGGTCGTTAGCACAGCCCTGCCACCTTTATTTCAAGGTGGATTTTGGTTTAATCTGGGCTCCAAAGTCTTCTGATCATCTGACAAGTTTTGGAAAGCTTTAAGCCTATCCTGGACTGTTTCTAGGAGTAATGGTCTTAATTTATACCACAACAGAACTGAGCGTTTCAGAGCTCATCAGCAATCTGGCATTACCTGAGCCAGAGAAGCTGTGGCCTTGTTGCAGTATAGGCAACATGGCCTCTATCAAGTAGTTAGGTTTTCTGGGTCTCGTTTCTTATCTCTCTTCAGGGAGACAATCTGAAAAAGTGTTAGCAATGTTGATGGCACTGTTTAAAGCTGGCGATGCCCCAAACCACTTCAGTCTCTGTTCACAGAACTGGAAAGCATAATGGAATCATAGAATGGTCCAGGCCGGAAGGGCCCTCTAGGGTCATCTAGTCCAACCTCCCTTAAGGGGACACCCCCGACTAGACCAGGTCATCCTTGGTTTTTCTGAATATGCACATCAAAGAAATACCAGAAATGCTTTTTCAGGGGGAGGGTGGTCAACTTTTAATTTACATTAACTCCACAACCTAACAGTATTTACTTTTGTTTATTTTTTCTAGAATATAGATCAAAGACCAGCTTTTTGTGGGTGGGAGGGAGAAGAATAGAAAAAGGATTGATGCTTTGTGGGTGAATTGTTAACTGTAGCTGTGCTAATCTGTGAAAGTGACTTTGCTAACAGGTATTCATTAAAGCTTTTGGTGTACTCGGTTCTACCTGTGACTTCTAACAGGAGTGATTCCTTTACCTGCTGAATCTGCAACAGGCGTTTAAGAATAATTTAAACCACACTGTATATTAAACTCTAATTAAGCAAGCAAAGAAATCCTGATCAACACGGCAATGATGTTTTAAGACTCCATAGAAATTCAGTGCTGCTGACTCCTGTAAATACTCCAGTGTCCTGCTGTTAAAAGTTAGGAGATGGCATCTGTTTCCTTGCTTCCCCCAGAGCACTCTGGTTTGCAAATATTTAGGTATTGACAATTATCTAACTAAAGTTAAGCTCAATACTGTAGAGATCTGGGTGTTATTTGTCACCTGAGATGCACATCCAGCAGCTGAGAAGTGTGTGTTCACAGAATGGACAGATCTTTTCTTGCTGTTGTCTGATGTTTGGGTCTATGACTCCATGAACTGGGCAGGTGGAGAAAATTCCTATTGACAGATTCATGTTGATGGAATTATTATGCCAGTCTTAGAAGTTCTAAGTAGATGAAAAACTTTTATCTTATAATTAGCTCGTGGGAAGGCAAGGGAAATATTTGAAATTGCTAGTATGCATATATACATGTAAATATCTTTCAGCCCATGCTCTTAAATAGGACTTGACATATAGGGAAAATTATGTTATATATCCTATTTCTCACATGAAGGTTAAGGATGATTATTGCTTCATTTCACTGTATTTTCTGGGCTCTTGACCAGGGCACCTTTCTCATAAATTAAGGTATGTTTACTCGTCTGGATGCTGAATTCTTGTTATACTTGTCATCTCCAGACTGATTATTTGATCACTGTCTTTGTCCAGGATTACAAGTTGGTATTTGATTCGATTATCAGTTGTCAAAGCCACCGAGTCTTTTTCTCTTTACATGTGGTTTGTTGTTTTTCTTTCTCCTCCTTAAAATCAGTGTTTATGGCACTTTGTACAAGTTCACTGAAGGTACTCAGTAAAGATCTGTGGTTTTTAATAGCTTTCATGCTCTGTATCACCTGTTCCTTAGCTCTTTTGCCTGCCTTCTCTGTGACGCTGTTTTAACTGCAGGCTATTTGTAAAACAAGAAATGGGCTTATATTCTTTTTATTGTTGAAAAAACCTGAGAAAACAGGTTTGAAGAAATGGGAGAGGAAGAATGACTGGGGTCTTCAAAGTGTGTTTGTATTTTGGAGTGGAGGTGATGTTTAATGTGTGAAAAGAATATTCACCACACTGAAGGAAGAAATGCTATAATTTTGAGCTGTAACTTCACAAGCACGGGCCTGGATCTCCTGCAGTGTGTTACCGACTTGTCTGCAGCATTGAAAGTGGTTGGGTCATTACCAGAGATCCCAAGGTGCTTGGTCATTCTCTGCCTTTCTTCACTGCAGAGTACTATGGGAGGGTGATGGATTCAGTTAAGCACAGGTTTTACTAATAGAGCAATGATGACATCTGGTAAATGAAACTTTCTTGTTTGGAGGTTGCTTTAGTGCTTGCTGTGATGGAAGTGAAGAGGATGTGCAAATTTTCCAGTCTTGTGAGTATTTGGGTTATAAAGTCGGAAAAGGCTTGAGAAGCAGCTGAAATGAAGAACATCTGCTTGCTTGCATTAAATGCAGGTTGGTCTGTACAACTGTGGCTTTAGCCATTCTACCATTTGTTATCTTGAACGTTTTCAGTTTGTTACCTTTGCTCGTATCTAACAGAAGCCTTTGAAACTTCCCATAGCAAAAAAAAAAAATCAAACCACCACTCATGCAGTTAACTCTTATAAAGTGGCTGAGGGTCTGAATAGCTATTACACAATCAGAAGTGATGCTTTGTCACCAGACCCGGGTTTTGACACAGAGGCCTCACTGCAAAACCAGTCCTTCCTCAAAAACACGTGCTGGACTGAGCTTGAAGACCTGAGGAAGACAAGTGGTCATTCTGTACTAGGAGGCTGCAGGATTAAAGAATGCACAAGCTGCAAAACCAGACTTTGCTGCCACATTTTAAGCAGCAGAAAAAGACACCCAGATTTACAGATTATTTTTTTTTTTAGCTTCACTAATGTGTTTGACTTTGTTCTTCATCAACCCACTGGGACAGGTTAATGGTTTTTTGTATTGCTTTGAGTTGAGGATTGTGTTATCTGTACAGCGCTGAGTGTATGCAAAGTACATAGTAAGAATTTTAAAACTTGTCCCTGAAAATTTACCCTTGTTTTTTTAAGATAGTCTGCTATACAAAGTGCCTTTGTTTCAATAATCCTTGTGAAAGATGGCTACTAAAAGTACATGTTGCCCTGGCTCATTTGGCAGAGAAGCTGAACAGCTGAGGATTCTTTATGATTACCTTGTGTTTTGAATTGTAGCTGTACAAGTCAATTTAGCTTATCTCACGGTCTGACCATACAACGTTGTTGAAACCATTGAACCAAATTGCATCATCTGACTGCTGGTAAATTCTAAAAAAAAAAATACTAAGTGTTTGCTTGCAGAAACTTAGGGTAATAATGGCTGTCTTAAAAAGGTCCTGTCAGTACTAACATACCTATAAATTTTGTAGCATTCCTAAAAATGTAATTAGAGCTTCCTACACCCTGATAATTTTTCCTAGTGCGTTTAGTTAAATGTGTAGTTTAAATGAGTGAAAGGTTTTAGTTAAGCTCTATTTGAAAAAGGCTTTTTGAAAAATCTACCCTATGCGAGGCCAAAGTTCTGCATGAGGAGCTGTGATGTTTTCAGGGTATACTGAGCTTGAGCAGTGATTGTAGAAGAGCTTGTAGCTACTAATTTACCTATAAAATAGGAGGTAACATGTTCGTGAATAGGAAATATTCCACAACTTGTTATCTCTTTATTGTATGTTGACGCTTTCTTAAATAGTTGCTTAGTAATAAACTGCAAATCATAATTTCACATTTTTAGCTTTCCATTTCTTCAGAAAACTTAATAATTTATGTCAGTAGAACATGTCTAATTCTTGGATTAATTTTTTTCTTTAGAATAACCTTGAGGTGCATGATAAGATTCTCACACACACACACAGAGCTTATCTGTATTTTCCCTTCACTCCCACCTAAAAAATTGTTTAACAAAACTTTGGGAGTTACATTATGAGGCAAGTGATGGAATACTGGGTTCCATTTGCCTAACGTGTCTCAATGCAAACATGGAACTTTAAGTGAAAAAGCTCTATGAATTAAGTGTCTCTAACTAGGCAGTGATATTAAATGAAAAGACCCTTGCTGAAGAGGTCTGTGATGGAAAAAGCACTGGAATTGAGACAAAACCAGATGGTAAAACTTTCTCTTTGTACTTGCTATTTGTACTGAAAAACTTTTAACCTTAGAGTTTTCTGCTTGCAGTAGACAAAAATTATGATTGATGCTCTGGGTATGGTTGCAGGCTTTATTTTTAATTACAGGGTAATAATGATTTTAATATTGCTTTCCATTCCCATCCTGTTTTTCCAACCAGATAGGAAAGGCTAGAATTGTTTTTTTTCTAGTTACTATAGTAATATAGTAAAACAGTGTGATCACTCATGAGTTGACAAATAGAAAAATCCAGTAAAAAGTTACGTTAGCTGTCACGTTCTCAAGTTTTTTTACTGCAGGTGAAATCGATTTGTCACCTCTTAGAAAACACAACTTTTCACGGAGAGCATTTCTGAAGGTTAGAATACCCTGAGCTTTTTAAAAACTTCAGTTTTTAAAAGATTAAGTATTTAAGTAAATGAAAATGCTTGTTACTGCGTAATTGTTTTTGCTTCATTCAGGCCAGGAAATTTGCAATCTCAATAGCTTTTCTTCCCAAGTTATGTGCATCGAGATGAGTGGGACTCTGTCCTTCCCTTGAAGTCAAATACTAATTTTTTATACTTCTTTTTAGTAACTTGCTCTTTCATCAGGCTATTCCTGAACAGTGTGCAAATTCCACGTCCAGTGCTACTGTTAACTGTAACCTCAGTTATGGGGTGCTTACGCTGATCTGGATCCCTGATCCTGTGCTTGTGATCTGCCTCCCGTAACCAAGTCCAGGCCTGCTCCGTGCTTTGCCTCTTCTTGTCCTCTTCCTTTCTGGAGCGTTGGACCTGTGGTCTCTGCTGGAGCCACAGGGAGAGGGCGGAGGCAGCCTGTCTTCCTCTTAATTACCGGTGTTCTTGTTTTTCCTTAGTCAAGGGCTGGAAAAGGGTAAAGCAGCTGTTTGTGTGCTCTTTTACTTTATTTTTTGTCAGGGCAGAACCATCAGTTTTCCAAGTTACTGGGAGAGGCCATCTGTGTTGTAGACTTTAGGATGTCATGAAGCCTGCACTTCCTTAATAAATTTACATTAAATGCAGAGCTGGGGACAAAGACCTTTCATTTCCCAAAACCTTGTTTTCCCCACTTTAATAGGATAACAAAATATTTCAGCAGAAGTGTGTGTGTGTTTTTTTAATTATTTAAATTGTTATCATGAGATTCAATAATGAGCTCATCAGTCACTGTGTAGATGTTTGTGCTCTGTCCTGCTATGCCATTAGATTCCTATTTTGATCCTGTGCCAATTCCATTAAAACAATGCTGTACCTTTTAGGATAACTCAGACGAGCTCTGTGTCTTTGCAAGCTGCATGAATTAATTTTAACACACAAATTATCTTCACTTTGTCCTTCTGCTTTAAACTTTTGGGTTTATGCCTGTCTTACTAACAGATACAGACTGGGGAGCTATGACTAAACAATTTTGGGTGATTTTTTTCTTTTTCCCAGCTTGCTCCAGTGATTGTTTTATTATTATTTTTTTTCTTGCATTTTTTCCCTTGTGGAGTGAGAGCACAAGTGATGAAGTTTCAGTGCAGGAATCTGAAATGCACATGACAAAGCATAAAGGGAGGGTACCACTGCCTGATGTGACAAGCTGTAGCAAGTGAACAGTAGCAAGAAGTTACAAAATACAAAGACAATTTTTCAGTCCTTGTATTATAGAGGCTGCTTACTCAGTATTGGGGCTGGTTCTTTTTAGGCAAGAGGAGCTTCCCTCTGGTAGGAGGACAAACAGTAAATTAAGTATCAGTGTAAAATCATGGTATCCTGCTAGTCAGGAAGCTTACAGTCATCTTCCTTCATGAAAATTGAAACTAGAAGCAAATTCAATGCCTGACCCTCCAAGTCAAGGTAGCACACAGGCCCAACTATGAATATTAAGGTAATAGAGAAACAAAACTGATATATGGTGATGCAGATGTTTCAATCCAGGGTCTCTGAAGTGGCTTCAAGCTAGTGTACTTTATCTGTCCTTTTTTTGAGACAAGAGCTGTAGTTACAATGTAGCTCCTTTAATGTCTAATATTTATATTTCCCTGACCTTCCAGAAGAAGATGCAAAGTGTTCCAGAATCTCATGTCTCTCTTGGGAACGTTTTTGTAGAGATGCTGTGTGGAAAACACATCAAACTCCTTCTCCCGAATGTGTTTGTTTGCTAGAGCTTCGTTTTTGCAAGAGTGTGTTCCAGTGTATCTCGTTGAAGCTGTTTTGGTTTTGAATTGCATTGTGCTGCGTGATGTGAGGTGCAGCAGTACTAAACAACGGAATGCAACTGGTTATGTGGTCTCCATTAGGTAAAGGGTTTCAGTGTGTATCTTGATTAGATACGGTTTCAATTTCATTGAAATTGAATGAATTCCACATGGTTGGAATAGTCGGAAATCACATTTCAGAGGATTATGGGTTGGGAATTAGCTATCTTCTCTACTTAATGGAGGGGGGCCAAATTTAGCCTGTGCAAAATCCCTGACTTCTTTCTTTGGCCCCTTTCATGCTAAGGACATGGCTAATATACATGAGCTAAGGCAAACTGTAGTGTTGTATCAACAGACTCCACCATTCAAATGCCAAATTAATTATGATGATTAGGTTGCTGGCTTGTTACTGTTTTCAAAGCACCGACTACAAGCTCCTGCTTTAGCCAAGAGCATCAGAGGTGTAGCTGACTTGTTTTCAGGGAATTTCAAATTTATATATGAACTGGGGTAAAAAGTTAATAAAAGAATACTGGCAGCTTTACAGTGCTGACTCACAAAATTAGAAATGCTCAAACCCACCTTTTTCTACAGCCAGCCCTGAGACAAAACCATTATTCAGCCAAAGTGGGAAGTTCTTTTGGGCTGTAACTGGTAGGAACTGTCCAAATGCCTCAGTCCCTTTTTCCTCTGCCAGATCCTTGGATGTCTGGGCTTGATGCTGCAGCTCCTACTGTGGGCGAAGGGTTAAGACACAAGACATCGGCTATAGCCAGAGGCAAAGGGAGGAACAGCTCTTCCCAGAAGCTGTAATTGCTGTTCTGGGTACATCTCATCCTTTAGTGGTTGCAGAGTAAGGAGTTAATCTCTCAAAAGCTCTTGCCTGCACCTCCATCTTGGTATTGCTCCTTCATTGTTTTAGAATGAAAATAAAATTCTCAGTGCAGTAAAGAAACAGTCTCTGCCATTTTCCATCTGCTGCTTTTTTTCCCCAGTGAAGGTGATGCCTTTAGGAGTGGCTTGGATAAGGTCTTGCAGCATGGCTGGAATTTCACAGCAGCTGGAACACTTGTCTGTAGCTTGCTGCTTGCTCTAGTCAGTGTTGAAAGTCATTTTTGGAAAAGGAGAATTAAGGCATGAGAACTCCCTGAAGGTTTTCTGTTGGAGGTTCTGTAAGCTGATCTGTCCTGTAACAAGCGCTCAGATGCAGAGAGGGATGATGGAAGAGATCTGGTGTTCAGGCAGCACAAAGACGTGTTTAGGCTGCAATAATCATGGAGTTGATACTTTTGCCAAGTCTATCACAAACAGAAAGGCATCCATAAAGTTGTGTGATGGAAAAGGGAATACATCCTAAGCTTTATATTTTAAATAAAGAGTAAGTTTAACTGGTGTGTAAGTGTAAGACTCACTTTCTTTATGATTTCTAAATGGAGCGATGTATTGTGAGTTAAAGGTAATTCACCAGCCTTTTTCTCTGTGTCTCTGTTTTCTTTATGATGAAAAGGTCAATTCTTAGAATTTTTAGGACAATAAAGTATTTAGCATCAATCAAGATTCAATGCAGCCTCAGTACTTCCAGCATCCTCCTTTGGGAGGTTTTTATTGCTTGAGAGTAATACTCTGGACTGACTTTGTGGTTTATGAGTTCTTCACTGGGGAATAATTGTCTTTCGTTGTGTCTTAATTGATTTTTGTTGATGTAACATTTGTTTCGTTGTACTCGAGATTGCAAAATAATTGTATTTTAGACATTCTGTTTTCATTTTTTTTTTTCTCTTAGAGATAAGACAAAACAGATCCAGTATGGAGACAAAGTTGTAATTCAGTTATGAAATGTATTGCAGGTTGATGGAGCCTAATGCTGTTGTTCTATATTTGCAGCAGTGTAGTGTTACTGCCTTTATTGGTTTGTCCAAGGTATTAGCCTGTATTTTGTTGTAGAAATAGAACCTATTGAACTTCATCCTGACACCTAAAAGCATATTGCTTTACAAGTCTGCCTTCTCCTTAGAAGAAATGATAAAAGAATGATTTCCAAGCTTGAAGAAGCCCGTGAGTAGCTGGCAGTCCTATTCCTATGTGGCACACAGTTTCTATTTAGAAGAAATCGTTAAAATAATCTATAAATCTAGGCAGGAGAATCTCAGGGTCGTGTCAACAACTGCATTACTCTGCCTTCCTCCAAGGTTATTTTATTACAATTTCCCTTTCAAAGCAGAGCCCCGTATGCGGCAGCAGTGAGGTATTTGGGGATTTTCAGTGCTAGAGTGACAGGATCTGTTACAGAACTGGTACAAGGTGGTCCAAACAATAAATTTTAAGGTGATAATAGCAAGTAATCTCGGATAACTAGGAAGAGAACAGGAGCCCTTCACTTTACTACTGCTCAGGTTAGGCACATGTTACTTTTGTTGGGCTGGTTTTGGTAAGACTTTATGCAAATGAAACTCTAATGCAAGATTGTGAAATCTGGTTTGTATTTATAATCATAATGAATTTGACTACAAACCGATGCTTATTTCTGCTTGAAGAAAATTGGTATGTAAAGGTTAGGTTATGAGTCCAGAGCAGAAATGACTGGTATGATTAAAGACATGTTTTAAAAAATGAAGGCTCAAAGGAATAATATTAAAAAGGATATATTAAAGATTCCAGTCTATAAGCAGAACTGCCTATAGTTGTGCACAAGTTGAATTAATTTTTTATTCCCTCATGAAGTTACTAAACGTCAACCAGGTATATTTCTACCAGTGTAATGAGTTTAGAATTCAGAATTTTCCAATTTGCAAAATAATATAGAGAGTGTGTACAGATTCTTGGAAGGTGCTTGCAGTCAGCAATTTCAAAAACTGTAACTGAGAAACCATTTCTCCTTAGCTGTATACAGGAAGTGTTTAGATGTCTTAAATTTTTAGCTCACTACTTTATAGTTGAGAAAACAGTTTTGACAAGGCCACTACTACATGCTTAAGCCCAGAGTGATAGGGCTGACCCTATTAAATGATCATAGTTTTTTAACAGCCTGGTGATTAACAGGCTTTGAACTTTCCTGGCTTTCTTAATCCCTTTTAATCATTTAAACCTATTATTGTTTTGACTTCAATTTCAAAAGCCCTTTAAATCTGTCTTACAATATTAATAGCTGATTAAAGTCCTGATTTCCAACCATATTGTCTGTGGGGGGTCTGTCTTATTACACTGAATAATTTAGAAACAGTTCTTTAGGAAAATGTTGAGGAGGAGGGTGGGGACAAACACCAGAAAAAATATACCTAATAATGTTTTTATTTCAATTAGTGATCATATCCATGCAAGAAATAGGGGAAACAAAATGCTTAAAACTTATGACATCAATAACCGTATTTCCTTTTTTCTTTCTGGTTTCAAGAATGCAATTTAAAGTTAATTGTGTTGAATTTAAATCCATCTTGCCAGGCACAGAAGTGAGACTGACTGGTCTGTAGTTCCCTGGGTCTTCCTTTTTTCCCTTTTTAAAATTGATGGTTATGTCTCCCCTTTTCCAGTCAGCAGGAACTTCCCTGGACTGCCACACCTTCTCAAATACGACAGTCGCTTGACAACTTCATCTGATATTTCTCCTTCCCAAGCTAAATGTTGTAGCTACGTGCTTTTCTGTTTAAAAAGGGAAGGGAGCAAAATAATTCGGGAGGCTGACTGTTCGTTCTTATTTTTTTGCTCATATTTTTGTTTGTTTGCTCTTGCCTATTTCTGTTAAAGGAGTTCATTAGTGTCTTCAATGTTTGACTGGTTGAGTTAGTGCCAAATTATGACACCTGGTTTCCCCCCTCTCCAAATGACTACTCTGTGGGGTGCCTTTACCATGCCCACATTTTCATTCTTTTTGTTTATTTACTTGTCTCTCTATCTGTCTGTATTTTTAAGTTACTGTGTTAGAATGGGTTCATCTTTCGGTCTGCTGGAATGTTCTTTTGTCACTACATACCCGTGCCAGTCTGTTGTCATCTATGGATTTCATCAGTAGCTACTGTACTTAACTCCAGATCGCTCCTGAATGCGTGGCATAGTGTTGGCTCTAGTGCTGATCCATGTTGAAGTCAGTCTGAGATGTACATTCTCTTACAGCCCTAATACTTCCCCAGAGGAATGTCTGAGAAGTCTTCTAGGCAGTTTCTTCTTTTGTTGGTGTAAGTCGACTATTGCAACTACGTTTTGCCTGGAAACAGGCTTTCTTTGGGATTTTGTTGCTATCATATAATCTCTCTTTAATCTTTCTGTTTTTCAAGGAAGAGATTCTGGACTTGCATTTTCTATTTGGCAACAAAGCAGTATCTACTCAGTAAGGAATATTTCCAAAACTGTCTAACCTGTACAAGGGCATCCTAGATAACAGTCAATGATGATCAGCTGTTATTAAAGCCAGAAATAGGGGTCCCTATTTTGCTGTCAATTTGAGGCCAAGAAAGAATGTGAAAAGGTAGGTGGGACCAACTGCCTTGTTATGGAACAGGAGAGAGAAAGTTTAAGGGACTGGGGAGTGCAGTGGCCTTCACATGGTGAAGCTGGGAGACTTGAGAAGCAACAGAGTAATTTATGGAAAAAATGAAAAAGCAAATGTATTTGACTGGCAGAATAAAACCAGTGCAAGTCAGGCAGGAGACCGAGACTTTCAGGATATGAATCAAAGCCTGTTACTGTTTGGTTTTTTTAATGGGGGGAAAAAAGATGTCTTAAAACAAATATTTGGACTAGGGCGTATCTATGTGTCAGTTACACAAAACTTTAATTTTGGTTTAGCTCTTTGCATGTGGTCCATGATGAATTTGGCTGCTGAATTTATATATAAGGTGTGGTCTGGGTTGTGGGTTTTTGTTTTCATTTTTGATTTAGAAAATGCACAGCCCCTAGAATCTGGCTTAGCTAAGCTTAGAGTAATGATCCAAGCATACAAGTCCTGGTTCTTACACACCGTATTTGTGTACATGAAAAAGATTATTAGGCTCATCAGAAGAGCAAGGCTGCATTAGACTTGACTGAAATTTCTAAGCAACTGTAGCCTTGTCCAAAATGCAGAAATACTGCTTTGCTTTTAGTAGTATTTCCCTACTGTAGGAAAAGCAGTTCACTTGCTGCCTTTTGATCTGTCTAGATCAAAATAGAGGGAATGGAATTAGCAGTTGTGGCAGCGTGGCTCGTTCTGTCTGATAAATTGCAGATGGAAGCTGAGGGACAGGGTGACCTTCTGTACCCATCCCCCAAAAATCTAATGTGTTAGAAATATTTTAGGAGCCTGTGTTGGGCTTGCCATGTGCATTGGTCTGTAAATGCTTGTGAGGATGCACGGCCGTAGCAGGTTCTCACGTGGCCGTGCTTCTGCCCTGAAAGATCTCGTGGGATGTGTTAGCTCTGTTTGGTAGAAAGCAGTCAATACAGGCTAAAAAAGGACATGTGAGTGTCAGGGTCCCACAGGATGGTTGTCCTAGTTTTTTCAAGACTAATAATAACAAAAAAACCAACAGAAAAAGGGACTGCATTTCTCTTTTCTTTTTTTTATAACAGTGAAAGTAGCCTTAACATCACTTGCAAGTTGAAGCAACATAATTGCTGAGTCATTCTTTTGCAAACTTCTTCAGATTAATCAGAACTATGAGGAGAGTATACTGAAGTCCTTGAGGTTTTTTTAATGGCTTTGTTGAAAAGCTATGACAAAATGCTTCTGCAGAGCCCTATCTTGAAAGGTCTTGTCTTTTATTGATGAAGCGTAGCCTGGTATAGCACAAATTCTGCTTGTCTTGTCCATTTAATACCAGGTCTCTGACAGAAATTGCACTCTGTTCCCTTCTATGGATGACTTTTCTGCAAAGTTCAAAGAGCGTGTTGAAAATCTTCCCTCTCATACATTCAATTTTTAATCATTTTGGGAAATACCTAAAACAGTAACTGCAGGAAAGTGTGTCAACTACAATAAGCTAATGGAATAGCAAAGCCGAAGTGCATTTAAAGGGGAACAAGGTTAGTCAGAGCCACACACTGTGACAAAAAGTTCCTATTTGTAGATCAAACAAGGCAGAGGAATGTCTGCACAGATACATGTTTGGAGCTTCCTAAGGTGCTTTACTTGGATAACTTTGCGTTGCTGAAAATAGGTTTAATCTTCTTTTCTATATGTATGTATTTTTTATGCTGACTACTCACATTCATGGTTAATGCAAAAAGAGTCTTTTATCTTTGGTGTCCTGTTCCTTCACATATCTTTTTCTTGAAAATATTAGTCTGATATGTATACAATTTCATATTTCTCTTTTTTTCTGGGTAGTCTGCATGACGGAGATTTTTCTCTTGGCTTTTCTGACCAAGCAGCAGTGTGTAAGTCTGCGCAGATTTTGCAGATTTTTAGTTTGTTGTCTGTGCAATTTTTAGCTATTGTTTCTTTGTGAGTTTTCGCTCAGGTAGATGGATTCAAATCAGAAATTTTGAAAGGTGAATTAATTTTGAAGCTATG
Source organism: Nycticryphes semicollaris (assembly GCA_013400055.1). NCBI lineage: Eukaryota > Metazoa > Chordata > Aves > Charadriiformes > Rostratulidae > Nycticryphes > Nycticryphes semicollaris. The sequence continues at coordinate 22,995 of VXBJ01007472.1, read as the reverse complement.
AAGATCTATTGCCACTTTTTTTTAAACCACCTCATCACAAGTTTTTGTTTTAGACCTTAGGACAGATGAGTTTTACCAGCTTTTCAGGAAACTCTTGTTCACAGAACAGGTCTGAACTTGATAGTCAGTTGAAGTTTTTCACCAGCACATACTTAGCGTAGGCTGTGGGTTTTTTTTCTTTAATTTGGTTAAGGCTTTGTAAAATGGATGCTGCTTGCAGGGAGCCGTGCCTTACGGCTGGTCGTTACGGTAAAAGCATTATCATAAAAAATGCTGACTACAGTCCAAACATGTTAATTTTCATACTCTTATGTTAGAAGCTGGGAAATAAAAAAGCGTTGAGTCATAGGATTATCGTTTCAGAAGGATCTTTAAAATGCATTGCACAGGTCAGAGCTGAATTTAGAGGTTCTAGTATGCTTAAGAAATGAAAAGACATTTAATAAAAATGTTACTTTCTCCAAAAACTGAAACTGAGATGATAAATCTGTAGGTGAATGCTATGGAGTTCAGTACATACAAGTGGAGAGTATGCCACATGCATTTTATTTTTTTTTTTAGAAGCAAGTAGAGCATATTGGTCAGAGTTGTACCTTGAGCTGTTACTCAGCAAAACTCTTCCAAATGGCCTTAGCATTTATTTTTTTTTGGACAGAGTATATTTAGCTGAATGTACAGCCAAATTTCCCTAAGACTATTCTAGCTCTCTGTAATATCTGTCCTTGGAACACCTGCAGTAGTATTTGAGTCTGAGTCTGTGCTGCTTCTTCAGGCTTGTGGCAAGGGAAAGTATTTCAGATACATGCAGTTGTGAATTTATACTTAATGCTTTAGGGGACTAAATTTGATGTTATGTATGTATCTGCATGTACATAAAACCTGGGTCTGGAAACATCAATTAGGAAGGAAGACAATCACATGAAGTTGAGATCTGAGCTCTGGAATAACTACTGGTTACAGTAAATAAAGGAGGAAAAAAGATTGAGAGGTTCAGGAAAACTTTGTCTTGGGAAGCTGAAAACATCCTTAAAAATACAATTCAATTATTTCAAGCTTTTCTCATTGAAATGTGTCTCCAGTTTGTTAATGTTCTGAAGTTGCAGAGTTAGGGAGTAACGGGAAGCATTCAAGTCACCTTGCTGAGCAGGCTGATTTCATGATCTGATGTATTTCACTGCAGTCAAAACACGGAGAGGTGTTTTTCCAGAGTGTGAACTGGAGTCGGGGCTTTGTTTCTGAGGTTGCTTATTTGTCCTTTTAAGTTAAATGCCTACATATGCCTTTTTGTAACCAAGTCGGAAAGAATACTGTTTAAAAAAAAGTCATCTCAACACTGAGTAATGCAAAGCAGTGTGAAACTTCTCATTTAAACTGTAATTAGAGAATAGATGGTAGAACGATGATCCCGGTTAGCTCCCATCTGCAGCCAGGTCTCTTGGGCTTCCATCAGAAGAGGGGATGTTGGAGTGACTATGGTACAATGACATCTAGAGGTTAGACTAAGAATGTGGCCTAAGAAATTCCAGAAAGAACTGAGTCTGGGGAAAAAGCTGCCATCCTCCAAAAGTGGGTGTTTTACCCCAGGTACAATCAGCCTGTCGGGCTGAAGCCACGCGCTCGATGCTGCGATGCTGGAGCAGGGGATGCAGGGTCAGCAGCTGTGTTTTGGGTGGAAATCAGTGGGTGCTGCAGTTGGGGCTCTTTATCTGTCCTTCACAGCTGTGTGCAGCTGCTGTGCTGAAGCTGGAACACGAGTTACTCTTCCAGTAGGTTAAATGCCTGTGAAGAGTCATAGCCAAGTGTTTCAATGCATCATTTTTAAAATGTACTTACCTAGGGCCTTGCTGTAGACTCTTAGATATTTTTATTCCTAGGTCCCTTTTTTGCAGCAGGACCTTGAGCAGTGATGAAGAAGCTATCAACGTTTTGAAACTATTTCACAGCTTGGTATTGGATAGTTGCAAAGAGCAATCATTGTTTAATGGGCTAGGATGTGTTGAACTTTGAAATTCATAGGGGGGAAAATAGAAAAAAGTGAAGTTGTGATCCCTTCAGTTCCTCTGCCCACTTCCATGGCATATTTGCTTCTCTTCTATGTACGAGATTAGTACCAGGTGTAGAAATGTTTAATGTGCTGTTCTGGCTGCTTAGATGGTTTTTAATCTCCTAACTTATTTTAAATTTTTTCTACTACATGTCTTTAGCTTCAATTTTGCATTTACTATACTTGGCTCCTAAAATGTTTTTTAGAGAAATTCTCTGAAATCTAACCTTCCTCAGTTAGGAAGAGCCAACTGGTGCTTATCAATCTTGCCTACGAAACACATGCTGGGAAATATTATGTAAGCTGTTCACTGTGCTAGTTGCACATTTTAAATTTCTTAAATACTTCAGCAGCTGTGTATGAAATACAATATGCATCCTGTCTTTATGCATAAAGTACTAATAAAAGTTTGAACTCCGCAAGCATGTCCCTTGCTGGGAAATTTTCTTTGAGAAATTGCTATCGAAGTAGTATTTTTAGGGGTCAAGAAAGCCTGTTTGAAATAGGCCATTTTCATGGTGAAAGAAGAGAGGGTGGTGGTGAAAAAGATGAGCTAAGCTAAGGTTCACCCAAGGAACCATTCTGCAAACCTCCGGGGTAGCAACTGTGTCCCTCCCGCACCCCTCTGCGGTATGTCAGTAACTTCCCTGGGCCCCAAATCCCACATCTGTCCAACAGCGTTGCCTTTATAAGTAGTTGAAGGGGTTTATTTGGTTGTGGGGTTTTCTTTTGTTGGTTTTTTTTCTTCTAAGTAACTGCAGGGGTTAAATTATGGTTTAAAAAAAGGTGAAGGGGATGGAATTGGGAAGCTTTAAAAGGCTCAAGATATTATTTCTATATCCTCAGCAGGTAAAGTTGCGTTCATTTCCAGCTGAAGATATCTGATTTCTGGTCAGAGGAGAAAAACATGCAGTGTTATTTTTAGTGAAGAATGGTTGTGACTTTATATGCTTGGGGGGGGGCGGGGAGCTTTAGTGGGCAAAACTATCTCCATTTACGAAATGGATTGCATATTAGCCAAGGGTATGACAGGCAGATCCTTTTAACAAATGGCCCGACTTCATTTTAAGGAAGATTGCAAGTTGCATAAGAAGAGTTGGCGTCCTTTGACTTCTGAAAGATGTTCTTTTTAGGATTTCCTGGTAGCTCTTTGCTTTTTCTCCAGTATATAAGTATTTAAACAAAATGCTTATTAAGACATGGTGAATGAAGATATTGAGGAGATGTAGCAGCATTATGAAGAGACTGTATTGGGTTAGAAGCTGTCTCATTAAAGAAAACGAGCCTGATGCTGTTCATTACAGCAAACATTGATTTGGAAGCCAATGTAAGATCACAACAGTTAAAAATTGTGGCCTCAAGACCAATAAGATTGTAAACTATAAAGAAGACTCGTGAATTAAACCAAGTGACCTAGATCTGTTATTGAACAGTGTGCTACAGTATCGACTGATTGCTCTAAGAGTCAAATGCAAACCCTGCCTTTTGGAGGAGAATGTGGGTGGGCCCCGATGTATCTCGATTAGAAGTGATTCGGTGAAGGATTTAGGAGCAAAGTGGGTAAATGGATGCACGTCAGCCTGATACTACAGCAAATAACCTAAGGCAGTCTCTGCATATGTAAACAAGAAAAATGGGTCAGTCAGTCGGTGTCTTGTATGTTTGAATGCGGCACCAGTGAGCTTGGGAATGTGTCTGGGGTCGATGCTTGCATTTTAAATGGACACTGGAAAAATAAGTTTGAGAGAATGTCATCAGAAAATGCGATAAGGAAGAGAGAACATACATTTTTAGCTGTTTGAAATAAAAATCTATTTGCAAGATAGCTTGCTGGTAGTTGGTTGTTGACCAGACCCTTTCCTCAGGAGGAATAATTTATGGTTCTGCAGTTGACTAGAGCAAGGAACAAAACCAGAGGGCAAAGGGACAGTGGGAACCCTTTGCCTTCTGTAGAATTAGGAAACGGACCCTTGACATTTAGCTGCTTACATTACGTATGACTGTCTTATCAACCAACCAAAAACTCTCAGACCATAACAACCAAACCCTACAGAAAACCATAGCAGTTAGATTTGTGGAAAATTTTGAGATGGCAAAAGATTTTGTGCTGAGGCGGAACAAAAGCGAGGTCACTTCTTAAAGGTTTCTGGAAGCAAGTGACAGTGCAGGCTGCAGTGTGGCTGGTAGTAGCCTGGGCTGGGGGAGGCTGGGCTCCTTTTCCCCTCTGATTCAGTGGCGTAGGCAACCTACTCTGTTAAATTGCCTGTTAAGTTAAGCTGCTTTCTCTGAAGCTCTTAAGTGCATCAGAGGTTGCCTGTACGGGCTGCAGAAATTTCCCCAGCCAGCCTGTTGTTAGCGTATAATCTTCCCGGAGAATGTTGTTGGTACTGATGGTAGTAGCTTTAGTCAGTACAGGGGGGAAACACCGCGGACAGTTTCGGCATTGATATTGTCTGTGTTCCTCGCCATCATGATTTGTCAGAGCCCAATGATTAAACATGTGGTTTTTGGTATGAAGTGCAGTGATTTTGGATATATACCAAGCCAAGGTACCTGGTATCAGTTGAAGCTGTGATACAAAACAAAAGTGTTATGTGATGTTGTTTAATGAACATGTAACAATTTTTTTAGAAAACTTTGCTGCTTTCCTTGAAATAACTGAGGTACCTGAATCAACAAATACTACACAGTTTAATAATTTGCCAGTTTGAAACTAAAAAAAAAAAAAACAAACCAAAACATTTTATGGCTATATTCTCAAAGGAGTAATTGCTTTTTGCTTTGTGTTTTGTTCTCTTTATTCAAGGTACGGGCTGAAGCCGAACGACCAAATTTTGGCAGAGGAGAAGCACAAAGAACTGTAAGCTCTTTTCTGGTGATACAAATACATGTTATATGTATTTGCTTTTCTAGGTACATACTATCTTCTTATTAAAGACCTGAAGCAAAAATTTTGTGTTTTCATAAATAGTTTTTGCTCTTCAGTATTGTCTGCTGTAAGCTCCACTTGTCTGAAAAGTAATTGTTCAAAAAAAAAGTTTTATTTTTAAAAGTTTTAAAACTTTTTTTCATTAATTTCTGAACTGCAGTTAGTACATATATAATTTAAATGTCTCTGTGTTCATCCTAGTTGATGTTTTATGTGTGACAGTGGTTACACTAACACCTACTGCCTGCCTGCGGTATGTTTGTGCATCAGTGAAATGTTTGCTTATACCAGGCAGAAACAAAAAGGAAGATTATTTATGTTTTTCCCCAGGTTCTGTGTTGACTCATTATGTTCATTTACCTACTTGTATGATATCATGGCCATTCCCACTTCTGCAAGCTCCCAACAGAGTTGAGCTGTGGTGTGGGATGTAGCTGAGAGCTGCCAGTGCCCTGTCGGTTTCTGTGAAATTTTGCTTGTTTCGGCTAATCTGATTTTGTAGCCTAAAAACTCTTGGTCCTGGGGGAAAAATGTGATCCACCATTCAATGGATCATTCTTTTGTCTTACAGGAGAAGTAGCCATAGGAAGCTTAATGAAACATTGCAATAACGGTGCATTCAGTTACTTTGCTCCTTCATCAAAGACATGCCCAAACCAATGGAGCTTGAAGTTCAAACTTACTCTGATTTTTAGATAGAATTTTATGTTCAGGCAAAATAATAATTATTTTTTTTTATTTTGGCACACTGTGTCATGAAATACAGAAGCTCCATAATTGACTTTAAGGCAAATAGTGGGTATTGTGCATAAACATGTGTATATATTTGGAAAATGCAAAGTGAGAAGACTGGTAGGTATTGCCTGCAAATTATCTACGTATGGGGTGGAAGATTCCAAGTGTCTGTGCCTGGTTTTGAAACCTTCCTTTCTTTGTTTTGTTTTTGTTTATTTTCTTCAATTATGGTCGCTTTTAAAACAGGTTCTCCAAGTTACTGACTCTTGAACTGTATACATGCTTTGAAAGTGGAGGGGACTTACCAGAGCTTGCTATATTCTCTGCGATGACTGATTCATACGATCAAGGGTTACTATATTAAATGGGAGAAAAGTACTCACTAAATAAAAGCAGGCACAACTGGAACATTCCTGCTCACTTGTGTCTGCAAGCATAAAGGCAGTACTATAATTCTTTATTTCGGAATTTAGTTTAAAATTTCTCTTGTTCTTACAGCTTTTTATTGTGTGAAGTAATTGTCTCTTTTATTACTGCTGTTTTTAATTCCTGCACGTTAATACCCCTGGCTGAAGAGCTATTCTCAGTGCATGAACTTCACTTTTCTCGCTCTATTCTTCTCCATGAGCTGCCTGAAAACCATTCTGTGGGAATGTCCTCTCTGCCATCCCTCAAATCTGTTATCTAACTGCTTTTATTTTTTCTTTGAAGATAGTTGGTATGAAAGACTCACATGTCAGCTCTTACATAATTTTATTCAGTGTCTTCTCCATGATGACTAGTGGAATACTTGTATAAGAGTTGTCTTTCCAAATAAGATACAGATTTTTAGGATAACTTTCACATTTCTTCCTTTCAGGATAGAGACAGTAGGGAATTTGGTCCCTTTTGTGTGCATCTGAATGCTTAGATATAAGAAAACCACCTTTTTATTGTTTTCATTTTTGATTTTAAACTTTCTGCTCTTGCACATAATTGCCTGGTTTTGATTTTTACACTACCATTATTTTGCATTATTTCATAGTACTCCCAAAAGCCCTGAGTAGTTTGTGTGTAAAATGAGGTAACTGTTTCAGATGAATTAATATTTATAGTTGTCAAATTATGCCACTTGGGTATTTCTCAGTAAGATCATAGATTTCAAACAGTAAAAATGTATTCTGATAATGAAGACTTAATACCTCTGGAAAAAGAATTATTTGTTAAAAGCCTTAGTGATTGAATTACTAGCCAAATACAATTTCCCTGTTCTTTCAGAGGATGTAAAAAGACATTATACTTAGATTTGTACATCATGGTAATGTACCTGTGACATTAAAACTGCTTGAGCTGCAGGCGAAAAAAGGCAGAGCAGTTGCCTTTGATCAATAGATAAGACTGGTTTTATGGAGAGCACTCTCTGTAATGACAGAGCACTTGTGGATAGCATAATTATGATTATTATATGATTATATAAATGATTGATATATATGATTATTATAACTATTAAATGTTAGACCATTTAAAAAGGTATAAATAAGCTAGAAGTATTAAAAGTACTACTGTGTTGAGGGGTTAAACACAAGTTAAATGGCATACAGGTCTGTATTTTGGACAGGACAAGTTGTACTGTGTGCACAGCCTTTATTTGCACAATAGATACTGATTAAACTGAACCTTTTGATGTGAGGTATTTCATTTGAAGTACTTTAAAGATCCCAAAATCCCGATTGAGCTTTTTAATTTAAGTATGTTGCATATTACTTAATTGCATGTTAGTTACTGGTACATTCACAGCAAAGTCACTTCTGAAATGGAGGTTTTCACTCCTTTAATTAAAGAAAATTCAGTAAAACTGAAGTCTTACATGAATCAGCTGCAGCAGAGACTTTTCTTTGGTTTTTCCTTGTTACTGGTACAGTAGCTCCCGAGATGATTTATCTGTTGTTGGTTATAATGAATGAGCTTGAACATGCTTTTGCCATTGACCTTGGCATCTTGAATGTCGCTGGATACTTGAGCAGGGACAGACTCCCGTAGGTCAGTGTCACGTTGTTTGAGGACAGACCTTTGGAACTTTGCTAACATGCCGCGTGCTCTTCTTCTGGGAGCACGTTAACTGTATAGTACAGAACAGATTAAACCATGTTGAACCTCAGAGCACTTTTCAGTTCTTCAAGCTAAATTCTCTGATTTAACTTACAGATGAGTTGTTAGAGACTTAGAGTATTATTTTCTGATATTTAGGCTTTCTTATAAAAGAAATGCCAGTTCTAGGGAATGGTGCAAAGCAACTTACCACTAGGGTAATTGTCACTGATTTGGTTAAAAACTTTTTCTTAGGTTCACTGCCCTTATAACTAAGGTGTTCTCCTGAACCTGTCCTAATGTTTTTAAGTCGAATACAAACAAAGTTAGACTCTACGTATTCCTGCTCAGTGCCAAAATCCCTCTGTTTAAAATACTTTGTGTTTCAGTCTTGGAATGTCAGCAGCATTTATAATGACGTATTTAGTAAGGAAGACTTCTTTTGGCATTCTTCATCTAATAGTACCACAATGATATCTCTGACTGTCAGACGTCCTTTGGATTCTTAGAGATCACTTCTATGTAGCTATTCTTCATAAAAACGTAAATTTGTTCAGTAACAAATACCTTATCTCCAAAAGTGATTGGGCCAACTACACCCTGACTTGGCTTGATCCTCTTGTCCTTGAATCTTAGTTATCTAGAGAGAAGTGCAGTCACTGAGACAGACTGGAGTTGGTTTACAGGCACGGCATCATACTTAACTTCTATTTTAAGAGCTAAAAGACCTAAGGTATGAAAGATCACCTTCTCTTTTTTTTTTTCTTTTTTTTTTTTTTTTTCCCTGCTTCCAATTCACTTGGACTTTAGCAACCTTTTAAATTGTGTTTTTTTGTTAGAGTATACTTCTCTTATCTTAAAGGAATTTGTTGCACTAAAATTGTAAGTTAGTGCATATATAGTTTATTTTCAGAATTCAGCTGGAAATCCCAATCCCCCCTGCCCCAACCAACTCCTGAACTCACACAGGGTGGAGGTCACTGTCCTGCAGCTCAGCCAGGGAGTGGGATGTGTGGAGGCTTCCATGTAAAATTAGCAGATTAGTTCAAACCACTTGAAATGGTGATCAAGCCAAGCATGCAGTGAATCAGATGGGCAATCATATTTGGTTTTGCTGGTGAGTTTGTTATTCTGCAGCAAGAATAATGAAGATGGGGGAACAGCAGAGGTGTTTTATGACATAAACATTCATTTGTGGCTGAAGGGATACCCTGGAGATGTGTCCCACCTCCTCCAGCCCAATTAATCCCCTGTGACTTTGAGGAGAGGGGAAAAAAGAATTCCATCCTGCAAGGTTGCTGGGGAAACTTGGACTTAATAAGGTTGGTGAGGCTTTAATAATGCATATTTTTTCCCCTTCTGAGAAGAATAAATAAATATAAAAAAAGGAAATATTTCTCCTGGCCATTTATATAGTTCTTTTACAAGAGTTGTTCCTATTTTTACTTCTTAGAATTGGACTAAATGACTTTAACTGAAGGTCACATTAACCAAGTATAGATTTGTGTGTGTGCTTGCTTAGGCTGATTATTTATTTTTTTCCACTATGGTTCCACATTGGAAGTTTTTGATGAGAAAAGTTTAAGCTGGCTGCAGCAAGTGATGGGATGTGACCGAAGCTGCATTGATACTAAAGTAAAAACACTTAATTTGCTTGCCCAAAACGAAGTCCATTTTCACTGTGTGGAGCTGTGTTAGGAGAGGTATTGGGGTTTTTTAGTAATAGTTTATTTTACTAAAATATGGGCTGTAGCAAAATCTTAGTAGCTTGTATGAATAGGCAACTAAAATATATTCCTAATGAGTCTTAAAAGTATTGTTTGGAGTTCAGTGGTACCACCAAGTCTGTAAGCAATGCTCGAGGGCACTTGTCTTAATTCAGCTTTGACTGCTGGATGTACAATTTTATAAACTGTTTTGTTTAAGCAGTTTTGGCCCTAACAGAACACTTCATTTTTTTGGAAGCCAGTTGAAGGAGAAATTAGGAAGCGTGGCACCCATTTTGTGTCCTGCAGCTACCTCTGCTTTTCATAACACATCTTTTTAGAGAGATAAAGGCCATGAAAATAGAGGAGGAAGATAAATACAAGCTTCCTTTCTCTTCAGTTGGCTGTTTGATGTGTTGCAGTCGAAATGGAGGGCAGACCTGTTGCTCTGCTGCAAGTTTGCTGAGAAGAATTTATTTAGGTATTTCAGTCTTGGCTGCATACTTGCTACGTGAATATTTTTTCATAGTGACAGTGAACAAGAGAGAGAAGGGCTCTTGAGAACAGCTATTGGGGCGAGTGGTGTAGTTTTGAATTATCTGTAATATCTGGGGGGTTTTGTGTGTCCTGGTTTTGCTTAGCCAGGATGTCTATAAGCGAGCATGTGAATATATAGGTATATACATAAGGGAGTATTGGAAGGATGAGTCTTGGAGACGTAGTAGGTCCGTTTGGGGATTATACAGGGCCTGTATGATGCTTGGGAAAGAGTAGAGAAATTGGTAGTAAGAGTTTAGAAGTATTCTAAGTATGTTAGAAAACTAGAGGATGAGAAAGGAATTTGAACCTCTTCATGGGAAAGTTGTAGTGGGGTTTCCTTCTATTTGGAGGGGTCACCATGTGTAAATCACCATCTATCACAACATTGAAGCACAAGAGCTAAGGGACTCGACTCCAAACCCATTTACTATCCAGCTGTGCCCCTTGAGGGTTCAACATGTCGTGGGAGAAGCAGGAATGATGGGGACATAAAGGGGTACAACTGCCTGTCACATGCTGTTGGAAACAACCAAGCTACAGAATTTTATGGCACTAGAAGGTGTAGCTTATTTTCATTAACACTTTCAAAAATCCTTTATGGATTCAGTGTCCCTGTTGGTGTGTTCTCTCTCTCAAAATACCTATGCATTTTATCCACTCTCTTTCTCTCAAAACCTTAAAAACAGGGTAGAAAATTGTTTTGGGGGGAAGAGATACTAAAATATGAGAAATAACTAAGCTTTAAATCTTTTGTTGTCCTACTCAACATATGCTGACAACATAGATGATTTGTATGGTTGGGGTGATGCATGAACCTGTCACAGATGTCTGTCAAAGCTGTTGAGTTATTATATAAAATATACATCACTTCTAATTATGTTTGAGTGGATTAATATATAATATGAAATGTGCTTTGGCAATGAATCCATGTGGAAAACTGTTATGGCAATAACAAGGTGCCCAGCTTTATGAAAAAGCTTACCAACTCTCATCTTTATGTAACTGTATTCTAGATTTCCTCAGTGTTTTTTAGCTCAAGCTATCATACTGACCTGTTTCCTGGTGTAGAGGTTTGAATGAAAACTTCAATTAAAATGTCTGCTATGGAACTGATACTCATTTTTACAAAATCTACTAATTTTAGATCTGCTACAAATTGAAACTTCTAAACTACTGTTTCTAATGAATAAACAGTAATCTCGGATGATCAGTCTCTTGAATTGCCACCTTCTCCCAAACCAAATTCTGTGTATCGACACTGTTCTGTGACGTGTTGTGAAGCGTTTGAAGTTCACCTCTCTCGCTCAGGGGTCTGTATTGGGGCCAGTGCTGTTCAGTGTCTTCATCAATGATGTACAGTGGGATCAAGTGCACCCTTGGCAAGTTTGCAGACACCACCAAGCCGAGTGGATGCGCCTGAGGGACAAGATGCCATCCAGAGGGGCCTAGACAGGCTCAAGAGGTGGATCCATGTGAACCTCACGAGGTTCAACAAGACCAAGTGCAGGGGTCCTGGATGTGGGTTGGGACAATCCCAAGCACAAATACAGGCTGGGTGGAGAATGGACTGAGAGCAGGCCTGAGGAGAAGGACCTGGGGATACTGGCAGATGAAAAGCTGGACGTGAGCTGACAATGTGTATCCTGGGCTGCATCCCCAGCAGCATGGCCAGCAGGTAGAGGGAGGTGATTCTGCCCCTCTACTCTGCTTTGGTGAAGACCCCACCTGGAGTACTGTGTCCATCCCTGGAGTCCCAAATGTAAGAAGGACATGGACCTGTTCGTGTGCGTCCAGCAAAGGGCCATGAAGATGATGAGAGGGCTGGAGCAGCTCTCTTATGAAGACAGCCTGGAGAAGAGAAGGCTCCAGGAAGACCTTATTGCGGCCTTTTGTTCTTAAAGGGGCCAACAGTAGAGATGGGGACAAACTTCTTAGCAGGACCTGTTGCCATAGGACAAAAGGGTAATGGCTTTAAACTAAAAGAGGGAAGATATAGACTCAATAAAAGGAAGAATTTTTTTACAATGAGGGTGGTGAGACTCTGGCCCAGGTTGCTCAGAGAGGTGGCCCATGTCCCATCCCTGGAATCATTCAAGGCCAGGTTGGACAGGACTCTGAGCAACCTCATCCAGTCCCTGCTCATCGCAGGGGAGGTTCGACTAGATGACCTTTAAAGGTCTCTTCCAACTCAAACTATTCTATGATTCTAAACTTTTCTCAAATGCTTGGGAATTCTGTGGAGTAAGAATCTGGACGATGTGCTGTGAGTATTTGAAAACATGGAAATGTAATGAAAGAGACTGATAGCTGGGAAGAACTCTGTGTTGATCTGGACTGCATGTTCTTCATCCTGTTCTTTGGGTTGTTGGCTCCCTCTGTAGAAATTACTTTAAATTGCAGTTTGATTTCTCTAGAATTGTTTTATCACTTCTGTGGTGTATGTAAAGGATTGACTCACAGGTATAAAAAGAATAATTTATAGTTAGCTACAGAACTTCTGTTAGAGAATTCTCCCTTTGTTTTTCCCTTCAGTTCTCTGCTTGCCCACCCCCGAACCTATTCTTTCGAGTGCGGCACCAATGCAAATTAGTGTTACACAAATCATCTCATGAAATTCTTAATAACAGAGAATCCTGCATAAAATTTCCAAAAAATTAAGAATCTACATTACAGCAGAAATGCTGTTTCTTTCTTTAATGAAGGCAGCCTTTACATGTGCTAAAATTAAAAACTGCAAATGTTAATTAGATTGTATTTCATTTTGCATCCTTCTATTGATAATATGAAGTAATCTGCAGTTATTTAGAGTAGCAAATGTATGGGATGAATATTTTTAAATGATGCTGATGTATCAATATCGTAGTTAAGGCTTCTGCTTGTGTTTACATTGTTTTGTGTAGGTATACATATATATTAAAGCAAAATGTTGCTACATAGCTTTATAGGTTCTGTTAGAAGATTTTTTATTGTTAAGCAGCTCTTGGAAATGAGTGTTAGGTTAGGGTTATTCTTACGTGACACAGTGTTCACTTGATATAAAAGAAGAAAACTTCTGATAGCTATGGTTGGCAGATAAGAACAAAGCTTAAGTTCCTCTGAGCAACTTTGTTTTAGAGCCTGAGTTGCTTGACTGAGACCATCCTGTGTTACAACACTCCCATGTTGTGGAAAGAAGGAGAGTTGGAGGGGAAAGAGGATGGATGTGAAAGCCAACGGAGAATCTGAAGTATTTTGTGTGTCAGGCGAGAACCCGAAAGCGAAAGGTCTAAAACAGCTTCTAAAGGATTGAAACTTAATAGCTTAAATCAAGTTACAGAAATTCCTAGTGTCATATTTATTGTTCTTTTGTAGTCTTGCTTTTATGTGACTTAATCTCATATATTAATTTTTCTTCTCTTACCTTCAAGAGATGTCTTTCAAGCACCTGTGTTGTCTACTTCGATTATCACTATCACAGTAAAGTGGTACCTCAGAAAGATTGAAAGACCTTCCAATGGAAAAGTGTTTTGGAATATTCCATCCTATATTTCCAGCTCAAATCTGACAGCTTTCAGGAGCTCTCTCAGTATTGGTTATCTAGTGAAATTGATCTTTCATAACCATTTCTTACACTCTGAAAAATTATACAGGAATAGATGGACTGTTATTGATTTGCCTGTCTCTCTGATGTAGTGAGTTAATGAGATGAGTTAGTGCTCCGCTGCTTGTTCAGATAGTAATTAGTTACTTGGTACATACTTTATTTCCTTGTTTTAAACAAAGTATGTACATTTTTGCTTTTGTTGCCTATTCCTGGAATCACAGGGCTGGATTAAATGCCCGGACTTAAAAGGTTCAAGTATTCTGACCTCATGTGAAGGGTTTCAGGGTGCTGCTCAGCGAGCATTCACAGCAAAGGCTTCACCAACAGCACAAAAGTTACACCCTCTTGTCCCCCTGGGCTTCATGTTTCAATAAATGCAAGTCTGGGCAGGTTAAAAATTAAAAAGTGGTGTGAAAAATGGTCTTAAGTGTATTTTGCATTGGCTCCCAGCACGTACAAAGTGCGGTGCTACTGCAGCAGTGACGTGACTGTGTGCAGCCACTGACACAGTTGAAGGCTGAGCTTTGAACCAGCAGACTCATTTTTCCATAGTGCTGCATATATCCATTACTTCATTGATTTCTTTCAGATAGAGAATGGGGTCCGTACCTACAGTAAGAAGCAGTCCTAACCTGCAGAGCGTGCAAAGTCTTGTGGGGTTGCTCTTTCGTAGTTAAGGCCACTCATTTTATTGCACTGAGTTGCGCAGTTTGGAATTGGACAAAATCTATCTTTAGAGTATTATTTTTTATGTGTTATACAATGTAGCACTAAACTTGAGATTTTCTAAAATTTAGAAATAACTATTTGGTCATTTTACTCACTTTGAGACAGATGGTATATCTTCTGTGTCCCTTGGCAAGAGAATGTAAGTAAAGATATTTCTGTGGCATGGTTTTGAGCTGTCAGTGTAATTGATTTCTGCAGCTCTTGTGGTGTATCTCACAGCTTGAAGTATTCTGAGAGGTAGAATAAGAGTTCACGTGGGATTTTTATGCCATTCACGTGCTGTACTGTGCGGGAAAAATTAGTACCTGCATTACCATTTTATGAAATTACATTAATTTCCTTAAATTCGTACATGGTGTGTGTGGAGGGGAATCTTCAGAAAATCTTCTATTGGAAGATCCTTTTTTAAAATTCTGCTTTTGTGCAGATTTTAATGAAATGCACAAGGGCAAAGCAGTTGAAATTGTGGCAATGTTTGAAAAGGGACGTGCACTCGGTACTGGTTTTGCCACAAGGTGGTGCTTTAAGCAGTAGCTCACTTTATGGCAATTAAAGGCAGACGAGTAAAAGATGTAAAATGCATCATGTGTATTCACAGTTTGAGCTTGAGATAAAATGCAGCTGCGTACAGAAAGCAGATAGTGTGGGGTTTATTTTATAATGCAGCCCACAAACATAATCAGATTACTATGTTAAAAGATTATGTTATAATAGACAAAGTTGCAAAGCCCAGAACTGTAGCTTAATGATTTTGGGCTCTAAACTGAGTTTTGTTCTGTAAGATGTTGTGGGTTTTTTGTTTTGTTTTGTTCTTGGCACGCTGTGGCTGAGGTGATGTACTTTAAAAACATTTACACATGTTGCTGGTATGATTGTCTTAAAGCTGACCATTGCAAAAAAAAAAGTGAAAATGTTAATAATTGTGTTTATACTCAATTTTTTGGACAGTCCTAAGAGTAGATGGTGAATTTAAGATATCAGTATTTTTGATTTCAGTGAAAAAAAAAATTTACTGTAACAAAAGATATGCTATAACTGAATTTTAACATGAAGACATCTTTCATTTGATTTTCTTGAACAGCTTCAAGCTTTTGTGAACTCTCAATTTGAAAAATAGAACTTATGGCTTGATGCTACCCATGTAAGCCTGTTCTCTTTAAATGCATAAAGTATGTCATTTATTGTTTCTTCATAATTCCATAAGAGACATAGTGGGAATATAATGCCATCATTTTTCCTAAATAACCACGTAATGAGATGTATTGTTGTGTAAGCCTGTTTTTCTCGGACATTTGTGTGCTTTTCAGTGAAGAACATAGTGTATATTTTTCCCATGCTGGGACTTTAATTTTCTCATTTAAAATCTCTTTCAGTGAGACTGTTTAGAATTGAATTGCCAGAGAAATTCAGCTGATGTCCTGCTTGTTACACTATTGTAAAAAAGGCATGATTACATCAGGTATTCCATTTCCAAAGCTGCTAATGTGACAATTGCTCTCTTCACTAATTTAGCTTTAAAAGTATCCTCATTTACAGATGTAAGTACCCCAAATAAAAAAAAATATAATAAGCTGTATATTTTATCAGAAAGTGAAAGAATAGATAAGTCTCTGTTGTCCATTCAGTCTTTTCTGGGTTAAGCTTAACCCCAAGAGTACCAATTAGCACTTAGTATAGAGGATTCTGCTCTTCTAAAGGAGGTGATCATCTATCAGAGCAGATTAAATGGCTTGTGTGAAAATAATTTAGTAGCTGTCCATTAATTGCCTTGCCTTTCATGGAACTTTAGAAAGAGACCTCAAGAGATCATTTAGTTTCATTCCCTTAATCCAGCTAGAGATGCACCTTTGTCATTACTGGCAGATATTTGTCTAGGCTCCTCTAAAGAGCTTTGGAAGTAATAAGATGTCATGTGGAGACAGTGGAATCTTACTGCATAATCTGTAGTGATGTGCCGCTTCCTTCCCACTCAAAAGTTCTCCCTCCCCACGCTCAACTGAAGTTTTAATTTGTTCTGAATACAATTCAGAGCTGTCCTACTCTCCACTGACACAGAGAACAGGTTATTCCCTCCCTATTGTTTTTAATTTTTCTGTTCTCCAGTCTGTCCTTTTCTTCTTGTCTATAGACTGGGCAATGCAGGATATGTCTTCTCACTGCAGCTCACATCGTCTACAACTTCTTCCCAGTTTCACTGCTTTCCTGTGGCCTCCCCCAGTTGTTTTAGGTACTTCATGAAGTGTGTTGCCAAAACTGGGGGGCACTCTTCCAGCTGGGGCCTTGCCACACATAGTGTGGAATTCCTAAGGCCTCAGATTAAAACACGTTAAACTTAAAGCTGATAGAGTGCAGTATTCTGAGTAGCAGTATTGGATGCATAACCATTTATCTTCACATTTTAATTTTGCTGTCACTATAGAGGTGCTGTTTGGTATGCCTTAGAACTAAAAAGCAGTTGGTTATTAACATTCAGATTAATTAAGAAACAAGACTAATAAAAAAAGCTTAAAATTTATAGCACCTATTAGTTCATATGTTTAGGATTTAAATTTTTAAGTTCAAGAGTAACTGTCCTACTAATTAACCTCTGCTCAAACATCATAGCGTTCCCCCCTGCTCCCCTCCCCAGCCTCCTCCCAGTTGTCTCCTCCCAGATTAATAAACTCAGGAAAAGAAAGTTAGATACTTTCAGCAATTCAGTTAATTGACTCTCAGAAGTCCTCTGGATACACTACATAAAATAAAAACAAAATAATGTTGTGTGTTTAATTCCCACAAAGTGTTTCTTTGTGACTTAAATTTCTAATGTGGCTTCAGAACACTGAAAATGGTAGTTTTGGAATGGCTGCTGGTTTGTGGTGGTTTTGGGAGTGGGTTGTTCCCAGTGAACAGAAGATGATGAGTTGAAGGCACTTTGCCACCATTTTCAAATTGGAGTGATCAAAGGTGTATGTAATTTACTTAGGAGGAACATTTCTTCATACTTCTGAAATAGGTTTTTATGCATGAGCCTTCCTGTTACGAGACATCATTGTGTGAAATTTGGCAGTTCTGTTTTGTTACAGAACTTTCCCGTTCCATCAAATCTGGTGTAAGAGCACGAAGCGGCAGGATGAACCACAGAGCTGCTGCCCATAAACCAACTAAACAGTGGAGAGGGAGCTGGGTGGATAACGGGAATTATTACAGGAATGGGATGGGGGGAAAAATGGCAGTGGTTCTAAACTGGGGAGCCAGACCAGTGTAGGACTGGCAGGACAAGGCCATATGCAAAGCGAATGTGTATATATATTTGCTACTGGAGTGTTCTGTGTGTGTCTGCGCCCCTACAGACATAGGGGTAGGTGCACAGGTGCAGAACAGGCAGAGTAGCCTGTTGTGTGAGGGAAATAGCGATATTTAAGCCATTTTAGTAGTGTGATGGAAGAGATCACTTAATGTTAACTGAGTAAATGAGGACATCTAGAAGCCCCGGTAAGTATCTATGTCCGGTATGGGTGTGCGGTTTTACATTTGCAGAGAAATAAGTATGTCTTAGCATAAAGCTGATTTGCTTCTTACTGATCATGAATAGCCTTGAAGACTTGCCCGGAAATATCTCATCTTCTGATCTACATACTTATATAGCTCAGCAATCATTGTATATGGGTGTCTCAGGCATTTAAATTGATTTGTTCTTGCAGCTTTCTGTTAGATAAGATTGTAATGTAATGGATTTGTGGCCAAAGCAAACATGGAACGTTGCTGGCTCCAAATTGCCCAGGGAAACTTGCTGCAAATTCAGAACCCGTGTGCCATAACCACTGAGCCATCTGCTGCTTCTGAAGGGGTCCCCGGTACTGAACTGTTCTACCATCAGCTGACCTTGCTCTAACGGGAGTGGAAACAGGGACCGACACGCGCTGCAGCTTCTGTCCCCAAACCAGCGATCGCAGATGGAGCACAGCTGCTGCAAGGCATTCAGTGGTACCTTCTGGTGGCATGAGTCAGCTGCTGCGGTTGCAGCTGCAGATGCCACTGTCTCTGCTCAGCAGCTGAAACACGTATACGTTATTCAGGCTGGTGCAGGATCCTGTGGGAGGTGATGGAGATAAACTCCCTGTGCCAGTTGAGCATCTTTAAGCACCCCACTCCCTGTACATGTGGCCTGGCCTTGTCGAACTGATGTAGCTGGCTCTGATTGCAAGGAGAGTAACAGAGCTGCAGACAGTGAGAATACAAGGGTATTAATTCATATCAGTTATTAATTTCTAATATCTGCATAAATAAAACTGAATGCACGCGCATTTTCCTATCCTTCTTGTCCTAAATTTAGGTCAGCGGGATGTTTGCAGGTCTTGGGCTGTCAAAGATAGGAAGATAGAATGACAGTCTTCCATTGTATTGGAAAAAGTATTTG
This sequence comes from Nycticryphes semicollaris, assembly GCA_013400055.1. Taxonomy (NCBI): domain Eukaryota; kingdom Metazoa; phylum Chordata; class Aves; order Charadriiformes; family Rostratulidae; genus Nycticryphes; species Nycticryphes semicollaris. Next base: position 4,263 of record VXBJ01007472.1, on the reverse strand, counting down.
GGGAAATTCAGTATTAAAGTAAAAATGTGTTGAGTGTTTGAAATTGCAATAGAGTAATTAAACAAGATAGGCAACTACAGTAGTTAACAGTGTGCCCTTAAACTGCAGTGGCAAGTTACTGCACAGATTTGGTGAAAACTGAGATGGACTTCTCTAATTGGCTTCTGAACTCAAATAGTGTGTCTAAAACAGATGATCTCTTCAGCTAACATTTCTGATGTTCAGCAACTGTGGAACACACCTGTATGCACCAGTGAATAAGCCTACTATTTCCTTCTCCTGGCACAGTCCTGCACAAATTTCTGTATTCTGAAAAAAAAAAATAAAAATCTTTTGGGGGGGGAGAGATCTGGAAAAAAAAAAGGGGGTGGGTGGGCTGTGTCTAATTCCCAGCAGCAGCTATGGCAATATTTTGAAACAGCAGCTTTCTTTCAACTTCCCAGCGTGTGGACATCCCACTTCACAGCAAAGATAAAAATATGCCATCGTAATTGTCCAAATACATGTGTTAGTAGTTGATATAATTTATGGGAGTCGTTCCTAAGTTGAAAGGATGTGCCTGTGTCAAGGGTTGGACACTGAACTATTAAACTCTGTGACTCTGTTATTTATTGTCTGTACTCTGAGAAGAGCACCCTGTAAATGTCTTCAAAACCAGTTCTTTCTTTCTCTGTTCCTGTCTTATTGGTTATTGCAGGCGGCAAGTTCTGTACAACAGCTTTTTTCCCTTTATTTTCTTCTGTAATTTCTTTTGGGTCTGCTACAGGTGCTTACCATGAGGTAAGCCCAGGGACGTGGTGGAGTCGACATCCCTGGAGGTATTTAAGAAACGTATAGACGTGGCTCTTCAGGGCATGCTCTAGTGGCCAAGATTATTGGTTTGTGGTGGGGTGTTGTCCGTGGGGTTGTGGGTGTGGGGTTTACTTGGTGGGTGGCTTTTTTGGTTTTGTTTGTTTGGTTTTGGGTGGTGTTTTTTTTTGTTTTTTTTTTTTTTTTTTTTTTTTTTGGGTTTTTTTTTTTTTTTTTTTTT